>JASSUY010049336.1:0-84061 GCA_032466535.1 Forpus xanthops
CCGCCTCCTCCCGCCGCTGCCAGCCCCGCCGAGCCGCCGGACGGGCCGCGGCCGCGCGCTCCGCCGGCGTTCCCGTGCCCGGAGCCGCGCTGCGGGGAGGCCTTTCCCCGCAAGCAGCAGCTACGGCTTCACCGCCTCTCGGCTCACGGCGGTGGCGGGGAGGAGGACAGCGGTGCGGCGGCGCGGCCCTTCTGCTGCCCGGTGCCGGGCTGTGCCTGGTCGTTCGCTACGGCCTACAAGCTGCGGCGGCACCTGCACTCGCACGACAAGCTGCGGCCCTTCGCTTGCGCGGCTCCCGGTTGTTCCAAACGCTTCACCACCGTTTACAACCTGCGGGCCCACAGCCGCGCCCACGAGCAGGAGGCGGCACACAAGTGCGAACTGTGCGGGCAGCGCTTCCCCAGCGCCGCCCGCCTCGCCGCGCACCGCCGCCGCAGTCATCTGGAGCCTGAGCGGCCCTACCGCTGTGACTTCCCCGGTAAGCAGAGCTGCCCGGCCCGCGGGCCCCACCAGCCCCGAAAACAGCTCGCTGCAGCTCCGTGCTGGGCGTTGTTCCCTTCCTGAGGCCTGAGGAAAAGCGAGAGCCGGGTCGCTTTGGTTATTGAGAGTGCTTTGAGCGGCCTGGTGTAGTTGAAGGTGTCCCTGCGCTTTGCAGGTTTACATTGGTAGGGGGGGAATGAGATGAGCTCTTAGGTAGAAGCTCTTCCCTGTGAGGGTGCTGAGGCGCTGGCACAGGGTGCCCAGAGAAGCTGTGGCTGCCCCATCCCTGGCAGTGCTCAAGGCCAGGTTGGACATAGGGCTTGGAGCACCTTGCCCCAGTGGAAGGTGTCCCTGGGGTTGGAACTGGATGAGCTTTAAGGTCCCTTCCAACACAAACTGTTCCGTGATTCTCTGACAGTTTGGGAGCTGGAGCGTGCTGCGCTTTAACTGCTCAGTTTACCACGTGGCTTTGTGCTATCACAGCGCAGAGTATTTAGTGGTGTGCCTTAAACCAAGCTGTGTACGTTCTGGTTGCCCACCTGGGCTAAATAATCATAATCCTTGGGGGTAGCGTAGTTTAGTTTGCACTGTTTACTAGGATGTAATATCCTGGAAGAAGGTTCCTCACTGAAAGTCTGGAGGGAGAAAATGCAGTTTCATGATGCAGTTTTGTATCAAGCTGATGCACTGTTTCCCTTTTCTCTCCTCAGGCTGTGAAAGAACGTTTATCACAGTGAGCGCGTTATTCTCCCACAATCGAGCCCACTTCCGAGAGCAGGAGCAGTTCTCCTGCTCCTTCCCTGGCTGTAACAAGCAGTATGACAAAGCCTGCCGACTGAAAATCCACATGAGGAGCCACACAGGTATTTGTGTGGGTGACTTGGACCTGCAAAAGTGCATGGGAGATAACACGTGGGCTTTAATTTGCTGGAAAAACTGTTTTTTTGAGTGTCACTTTGTTGAGTGAAAGTTCTTAGATGCGATAGAAACCAACTTCAGACTGTTATAGTCAACATAGAGTCACAGGTTGTGAAAACAGAACACTTTTCAGTTGTGTTTCTGTTGTTCTTGGTTATTGAAGCATCTTCAAGATGGCTCAGGTTAAAAAGAGATGGATTAGTCATTAATTATTTGTGTTTCCTGATGAACGTGGAAAGATGCAATAGCCTGGAGTTAAAGAAGGCTCAGACTGTCAGAGAGGGAAGGAGCATCGCATTACTCTGCAGTGACTAACAGGAGAGGGTGGTTGAGTTGCCTTAAATTGATTCAATTTAAACAGCTTTTGAGATCTTTTCGTAGCATGCTTGTCCCTATTAGATTATTAACATAACCTTTCTTTGCTGAAGGTGAAAGGCCTTTTATCTGCGACTTCGAAGGTTGTGGCTGGTCTTTCACCAGTATGTCCAAGCTGCTGAGACATAAAAGGTAATCTTTTCTGGTTATACTGGCCTAAATCACTTGCTGCTTGTTTGCTTTGCTTCCGTTACTTAAGCAGCAGTGGGTTTAATCATGCCAATGGCAATTTCTTTCCCTTGCAGGAAACACGAGGACGACAGGAGGTTTATGTGCCCCGTAGAAGGCTGTGGGAAGTCCTTCACAAGAGCAGAACACTTGAAAGGCCACAGTATAACTCACCTTGGTACAAAACCATTTGAGTGTCCAGTAGAAGGTATTGTTCCATTCTCGTATGTTAACTCTGGTAGTTGTGTGTATGTTGCCTAAAGATTGTGCGTGTTTTCCCAAAGCACAAGTTTTGTTATGGGATTGGGATAATTTAGAGTGGAGTCTTCTAATAAGAGTTTGAAGAGGTAAAAATAGGTTGGACGGGGTTTGAGCAAGCTGCTCTAGTGGAAGGTGTCCCTGCCCGTGGCAGGGGGCTGGGACTGGATGAGCTTTAAGGTCCCTTCCAACCCAAACCAGCCTGGCATTCTATGATACCTTGCTTCATAAGGTAAGGCAGCTCTACTTGGTGGTTTTTTTCTCCTTTTAATGGTTTTGCCAGTGGTCATGCTGAAGAGATAATATTTAATATAAAAAGGGCATGGAGCTGTTGGAACAAATACAGAGGAGGATACAAGGATGATCAGGGAACTGGAATACCTCCCGTATGAAGATGGGCTGAGGAAGTTGGGGCTGTTCAGCCTGGAGAAGAGAAGGCTGAGTGGAGACCTCATAGCAGCCTTCCAGTATCTGAAGAGGACCTATAGGGATTCTGGGGGGGGATACTCTTCATGAGGGACTGTAGTGAGAGGACAAAGGGTAACAGGTTCAAACTTAAACAGGGGAAGTTTAGGTTGGGTATGAAGAAGGAATTCTTTACTGTAAGGGTGGTGAGGCACTGCAATGGGTTGCCCAGGGAAGTTGTGAATGCTCCATCGCTGGCAGTGTTGAAGGCTGGGTTGGACAGAGCCTTGGGTGATATGGTTTAGTGTGAGGTGTCCTTGCCCATAGCAGGGGCTTGGAACTGGATGATGTTAAGGTCCTTTCCAACCCTGGCTATTCTAGGATTCTATGATTCTAATATGCCATAGCAGGGAGAGGTTTTGCATTGCAGTGCATGACTTAAAGAGTTTCCTGTTGTCAGAAACAGGTTGTTGCACTGTCCTACCCACTGAGATGTCCTTGGTGTAAAACAGTGCTATAGGCATTTAGTTTTCTTCTGATTCCTGTAAATGCACACACAGGCACTGCAGATAGGGTTCTGCAGAACTACTCGTTTGTTCTGTTGAGGCACTAAATACGAGCATCAAATTGAAATCAGACAGAACTTTCAAGCCTTGTGTGTCTCCCTACAGGTTGTTGTGCAAAGTTTTCAGCACGAAGTAGCTTGTATATTCACTCCAAAAAGCATCTTCAGGATGTGGACTCCTTAAAGACTCGTTGCCCTGTACCCAGCTGTAATAAGCTTTTCACTTCCAAACACAGTATGAAGACGCACATGGTCAAACAGCATAACTTCAGCTCAGGTAAAGTAGTTGTTTCAAACTATGGGATGGTGCCGTGGAAAAACTGAATGTCTTCTTAAGGAAAATGTGTGTTTACTGTTGTTGGAATCTGAGCCAAATGGCAGAATCTTCACCTAGACTGGAACTAGTTTTCCCTCCCTACAGTTTTTAGTGGCACCTGTAACTGAGTATTAGAAAGTGAGATTTGAGCTTGACCTGTGTCATAGGGGTTCTATAAGGATGCTGAGGAGGGACTCTTCATTAGGGACTGTAGTGATAGAACAAGGAGTAATGGATTCAAACTTTAAGAGGGAATTTTGGATTGGATACAAGGAAGAAGTTCTTTACCGTAAGGGTGGTGAGGCACTGCAATGGGTTGCACGGGGAAGTTGTGAATGCTCCATCCCTGGTGGTGTTGAAGGCCAGGTTGGACAGAGCCTTGAGTGGCATGGTTTAGTGAGAGGTGCCCCTGCCCATGGCAGGGGCTTGGAACTGGATGACGTTAAGGTCCTTTCCAACCCTAATTATTCTGTGATTTTATGACTATGAAATTGCAGCTTTTTGAACGAAGTAGAGCTGCTCCTTCTCCGTGCCATCTGTAAAACGTGAACCAGGATCAAAAGCACTTTGTTTTGAACTCCCACTCTACAACCTAACCTGGTCTGGTCTGCCTTGGTGTAGTACTTTTGGGAAGTGCTCTCGTAACTGGTATTTCTCAATAAAGAAGTGAACTTCAGTAAGCTTCTTATCCTTAGATCTGCTTTCACAGTAGTTGGGAAGTGTTTCAGTAGGCTGAGTTTGAAGCTTCCTCCTTTGATCGTTCTTGTTTCTCCTCCTCATTTTCTGATGAAAGGTTTATCTTAGAGCCAAACCTCTTCTCTTGCAGACCTCCTAACTCAGCTCGAAGCAAACAGCTCCCTCACACCCAGCAGTGAGCTCACTAGTCCTGGACAGAGCGATCTCAGCAACATAGACCTCGTATCCCTCTTCTCCAACGTGTCTAGTAACAGTTCTGGAATTGCAACAGACATGGCACTTGTGAACTCTGGAATTGTCACCATCGATGTTGCTTCGGTGGGCTCAACACTGGGAGGAAACCTCCCTGTCAACAACAGTTCTTTGAGCCAGGCAGTTGACCCTTTGATACTGGTGACGGGCAGCGATATGCCACAGAGCCTGGACAATTCTCTCTTGCTGGGAACCAGTACAACCGTTCTACAGCAAAGCACTTTAAATTTGGATGATGTACAGACTGTCAATGCAGAAGCCTTGGGTTCCCTAGCATCCCTATCGGTGAGAAATTCCAGCCAAGAAATGCACGGTTTGACATCCAGCAATAACCTAACCATCGACACAGCCACTTTGACTCCTTCTAGTAGCCTCGGCGGTACCAATGTGCCTGAGTTACTAACACCAACTAAAGCTGAACGCAATCTGCTTCCGAGCTCGGATGTTGTTGGACAGCAAGAGGGTAGCAAAGTAGTGACACAGTTTGTCTTCTCCAACCCTCCAGGGAGCTACAGCGCGCAGAAAGAGTTGGACCTTGGCACAGTGACTGGCAGCTCATTTTTGGTATGCAGTGACAGTTTGTGTTACCCTTGATGTCTGAGATGCCTTTCAGGGACACCTCTCTGATTTTGCAGATCAAGTATTCTGGCTTTTTTAGGTGAAGGGTGTAGAATGTTATGTTGAATGGGTTGTGTTGTGGTTTATTCAGAAGAGATTAGGTGTGGTAATAAGTCCTGTGAAGAAATACTGGAATTCTGGTGGGGAAAGTTAAGAGATTAAAAAATAAACATCCATCTGTCTGAGAAAGAAATGGGATTTACAGGAACACCCAAGAATATGTGGTATGTATTCCTAGGGAAAGAGCTGGGCTGGGAGAGTAACAGAAGCATCTTCATCTCAGTCCTCATTCCCATTTTGAGTACTCTTCCCTTTCTGCTTTACTGCTTAACTTTCATGTTACAAAGTGAATGTGGAGCTAACTCCAGAGATGAAGTACAAATAGGGAGTTCTTGTAGTCAGAAAACTTTACATCTCTTGGCTTTATTTTCTGTCACCAGGAGAGCAGCGGATCTGCAAGAACGGACTACAGAGCCATTCAGCTAGCCAAGAAACGGAAACAGAAAGGGAATGGGAGCAGCACAGGTGAGAAGCCATTCATTTTATTCACTTTCCTGTATACAATTCAGGGGGTTGGCATTGAAATGGGAGCAAGCATCTGAGAACGTCTTAAAGGCCCCCATCCTGTTCATTGCTAGTTAAAATAAATTATGCATGTGGTGTGCCATCTGTTACTCGGGATAATTGCATTCTGTGTAATATCAAATTCACAGTAAGCGTATAAGGAGATCTGCACCACATGTTTGATGAGCGTTAACAAGACACTATCTCTCCATCTCTTAATCTGCTTTTTCATTTCTTATTAAAATACATAATTGAGATCACTTTGCTTTCTGTTGTTTGTGCTTTTGGTCTTATCTATTGGGTTTTCTTTTACTCAGTACAGACATTGGAAAGGTCAGCTGAGTTTGTTTCACTCCTGTTTCACTTAGTCACTCTATGCAGTGTTAAGGGATTTATTTCTTGGTTATCTAGAACTACTCAAACCCCTCTCTTTGATTTTAGCCTAGTAGAGAGCTCTTGCACAGGGTAAGGTTTAGGTCTTGATTTCAGATGCATCCTCTTTTGAACTGTAGTTTCACTCAAAGCTCTCTGATGTGGATTAAACACCACTGCTTTGTCAGATCAGATGTGGTCTGTGTGAGCTCAGGTGTTTGAGTTGTGTCTGTCTTTGGGGCTAGGGTGGAATCCCATACATGTAGTTTAGTTCTTCCTTGCTGCCTCTCAGACCCTCCACCTGACAATCAAGGTGGTAATTTCTAAGATGAGTTAAGAGACTAGGATTGAATTAAGCGCTGTCACGTTTCTGTGTTTGTGAAAGTCTTGCCTGCATGCTTTCTGGTTCAGTGCATCGTCGTGCAGAGGGATAACTGGGTTTAACTAGGTTGAATGTACACTACAGAGGGAAAGAAAGTTTTCCAAGCCTTGTATTTAGTATAGGTTTAAAAGCCAAACCAAAACCTGGAACAGCTGGCAGGATTGTGTCCTCACATTTACTTTGACTAGGTTTTTGGTTCTCAGCTTGTGATCAAGCAGCTGGTTCATCTTGTTTTAAACTGCAGAACGCTTCAGGTTGTGATAGTTGTACTTCTGCAGCCTGTTCTACCTAACGGTCCTTTGAATCTTGCTGACAATAGATGAGCTTCACTGTGCTTCTCTTACAGTTTGGGAAAATGATGAGCATTTTGCAAACTGAAAACAGAACATGCAGTTCTACTTCCTAATTCCTTTGTATAACTCCACAAACATGCTGATGCTTCTGGGCTACCGGAGGGGTGAGCCCTAGACCACAGCACTTTGTGATGTGGTTTTAATGGCATCTCTAGATTTAATGGGTGGACTCAATGATCTTAAAGTCTTCTCCAACCTAAAGGATCCTGTGCCAAAAGGTGCTCAGTCAGCAGCTGGAGTTCATCAGCTGGTTCTTGTCTGGCCTTGTAGCAGTTATCAGATGGTGCTTAATAATACAGTACTGTTGGCAGACATCTGTGTACTGTAAATAACTGCATCAAATGGAAAACTGCTTGCAGGAAACTGGCAAATGGCTTCTGACCATCTCAATATTAAACCTTCTCTCTCTTAACAGCATCTGGCTCTGGTCAGAGGAAAAGCAAGGGTGGGAAAGTGAGCCCTACCAGCTTCTCATCATCCACTCCTGGCAGTCGACTGGGTGGCAGCATAGTGCTGCCAAATGGAGGGCTGCCAATAAGGGACCCTGCCACTGGAGCCCAGTATGTGCAAATTCAGCTGCTTCAGGTAAGAGCTGAGGAGGAAAAGCATGTTTATCTTCTGTTAGCCAAACTGACACATGTATGGAAGGACCTGACTACTGCCAGCAAAACTGCCCTAAAATGGAGTTTTGAGATGGTGATATGTACCATGTCCCTAAGGGCGTTTGCCTATGAAAAACACTTTCTTTGGAAGTTCTTATGAAAGTGGCTTTAGAGAGATCCAGAAATGCCAGAAAACAGAGCTGATTCAATAATACAGCTGCTAGAGGCCCAAACAGTTGTGTTGTGGAAATGGGCAAGATGTTTTTATTTGGTTCAGTAGTAATACTCAGTCCAGCCTGGAATATATGGGCACTGTAGCTGTAGGGAGCATCCTGTTCAGCTTTTGAGGCTGGATACACTTGATGGAGGGAACACTGTGATGAGTTCTAGCCAACTTCCATTTTGCATGGTGATCTTTTAAGGGCTGATTTAAGTGGCAGTTAACTTTCCAGGTATCTCTGTGGCTCTAGGCCTTACAAATAGAGCAGTTTTATCAGATGAGGCTGAGTGAAGTTGGCCACATTGTGCTGACATGCTTGAGAATCTTGTAAGTTCATCATGTTTCTGTATTCACAGGATGATTCCCCAGGAGAGGGGGATTTGCCCTTTCAACTGAGTTCTCAGTCTTCCTCATCGCATTCTCAGCTTACAGTGGATTTACCTGTTCACATACTTCAGGTACAACATGTGAGAGCCCTCGGGTTTTATTACCTAGTGTGAAAGTGAAGACAATTTAGTGTGAACACTGGTGTTCAACCTGATGCAAATACTGTGTTTTTCATTGGGAGTTTAATTTCACTTACAAGAAGCAGTAAGCAGAGAGCTGCAAGATTGATCTTGTGTGTGTTACCAACCTCTGATATGTCAGAGGTGGTTGTTTTTCTTCCTCTCTTTCTGAATAATGAGTAACTAAATCTTTACGTAATCATTTACTACCGAAGTGCCCCATGTTTTCTTGATCCCATCCTGCAGGTATTAAGTGTGTCAAGAAAGAGGATCAGAATTGATACGTAATAGGCTACAGCAGGGGTGGGAAGTGGGAAGTGAGATCTTGAGCCTAGGTTTTAGAGTGGTGTCTAAATGGGAGTGCAGTTAGGTTAAGAAGCCTGCTCACTTCTCCAGTCTTTGGTTTCACTGCTTGCCCTTGGTCACTACTGCGTGCCAGTGGTGTTTGAGTGCAGAAAGCTTCGTGGAGCATCATGTGTAAATGCTTTGGTACCTGGTGCTGTGGTGAATTGGAGCAGCTGAGAACTGAGCAGTGAAGGATTGGCATGTACGTAAATCACGTTTCCTACTTGACCATGTGGGGCTTTGGTTTTGCTAGACTGTGCTATGCAGTTGTTCTTAACCAAGCTTCTGCATGGAAAATAAAGCTTTAGTATTTGAGAGGAGCACTTCGCTGTGATAAACCTCGAAATACAGGAAGAATGCTAGGATATTTGCCATGGTAAAGAGTTAATACAGGGAAAATAAACAGTGATTTGATTGTGATTAGTCAGTGATATCCCCATTAGTAATGCTCATCTGAAGTGTTCCAAAGAGAAACCTTTTGAGTGGGTCCCCAAAGTAGGGAAGTTTTGGGTTTCCTCTAAACCATTCAAAGCATTTCTCTGGTGTTGGCTAAATGTCAAGGTAATCTTACTGCTAAGCATTCAAAGCATCGAGAGGGGAAGGCACTGACCTCTTTGTGCTGTCTGTTTGCTTTAACAGGAACCACACAATTCCACTGAAGATGATGCAGGTTCTGATAACTCTCAGTTCACTGGAAGCACAATAAACTTACAGGATCTGGAATGACCATTATTAAAAGGAGTTACTTGAAAACAAGTTGGGCAGAGTGAGAAGATGGTGGTGGTCTTTTTCCAAGGAAAATAGGAAAACCAGGAACTCTGGATGATGGTTGCACCCTTTGCGATGTGCTTGGGACAGTTGCAGCTGAAAGATGCTCTTACAAGATGTAAATCCCACTTAATGTGCCTGTGTAAGATACCCTGTCTGCCTGGAGGCTGGTGAGGCTGAGGCAGACTGCTGTCCAGTGTTGTTTCAGGGAGAAGTACTGTATTAATCTTCAAACTGAGGTTGTATTTACTGTTTTCACAGGAAAGCAAGTATTCTACAGCTAACACGAACAAATTCATCCTGCCTACAACAGTTCAAACCTTCCTTCTGGTCTCCTCTGGAGCCAGTGGCCTTGAGGAATTAAGAGCTAACCTTTGCAAGTGTTCTTCCACCCTCACACACACACACACACACACACACATAGTTTTGGCCCCTGTTTTTTGGCACAAAACTGGACTGAAAGTGTCACACGTAACAAAACGAACGTCCCACACCATGAAAATGAGATGCCCTCAACTCTTTGTGTTAGGAAGTTAGGTTCTAACCGTTACCTTAGCTGTGAATCAGTTTGTAGCTCATGTTGAGTTTCTCCCTTTCCTCGCTCCTGCATCCCAAATACTTTGCTGAATTCTTCCAGCACAACTTGAAGACTGCAATAGAACTGTGCTCTCTGCGAGCGAGGAGCGAGGAGTCCAACAGCATCCGAGAGGTTCGTTTCAGCTTTGTGTTCCCTTTCTGGGGAGGAATGTTGACCGTCACGTACATTGAAGCACCTTGATTTAATCTCCTCTATAAACTGCTGCCACGTTACCTGTGAACTGGCCACTACCTTTTCACTTTGGGTTGGGTTTTGTTGGGGATTTTTGTATGGAACACTGTTTTAACGCTTGTTCTTTCTTGCTATCCCATACACGTCGAGCTTCCAGCTGGTTTGCAGACTATGCCAAGAGTATTTTATGGGAGGAGACAGTTGTTGCATAGGATGATTTGCCCTACTGAAGGCCTGCAGTTTCTCTTGGGGGCGGGGGGAGAGGTTGTATGTACTGTACTTACCTAAATAACTTTAGGGTTGTATGGGAAACAAGACAACCACCTTTGGTTAAGTTTTAAGGTAGTAATTTAAGTGTTTCTCATGGTGATGTACTGAATGCCTATCAAATGACGTATAGGAGTTTGCTAAGGGGGTGTATGTGCTGTTTTTTATTCTCAATGAGGTGTGTGTATGCACGTATGTGTATTTTTGTACACGATAGGATATGGCACGCAGGAGAAGGTTGTGATCTTTCTAACCTTGCACATATTTATTTTACAGTCAGTCTGGTGTTGAGCTCACATGAGGTCATTCAGAAACGCTTTTACTTCCTGTGCCTTTTGAGCCATGTATGTGTCCAGATCAATGCGTTTTCCTGGTTGAACACTTGGGGAGAGAGGGGGAAAGAAGCATAGAGGTTACCTTCCCCTTCACAACCTGGTTTGTAGGCAGTGTTCTGTTCCCTGAATGAACTAGTTCTATTTTTCTATCTTTAGTGTTGAGGTCTCTCTGTTCCTCTAAGCCTGAGTTTACAGCTTATGTCCATGAATCTCTTAACCCTCTCAGGTTGGGTTTCCAAACCACACTCGTTTGGTAGATGAGATCTTCTACGTGGTGGCTGTGGCTGCAGCATGGAGTCCACTCCTGAGAGGTAGAAAGGTTGAGGAGGAACCATGTGCAGGGACTGCTGTATCTTGCTCTAGTGGTCGCTGGAAGCTGAGATGCCTCGAGCTCCCGATGCCTGCATTAGCATTGTGCTGTTCTCAAGGACCATACCAGTTCTGAATCCATTACAATGGCCAAGGAGCACTCCGTGTTTTTATGGGACTTCCAACCAAATCTTTCTACTTCTGAAAATGTACCTCACTCAGCTTTGTAAGTGAATGTAAAGTGCTAACCTCTTGGGGCCGAAAATGGGATCACTTGGCTTGGACTCCATTGCTGGCAATGGATACCTGGTGAACTGCTGGTGCAAAAGGGTTAATAAAGCTTTTTTTTTATGGTCAGTTTGTCACTGGGTGTTCTTTGAATGGATACAGCTGCCATAAAGCTCACTGTTAGCAGCTCCATTTCTGCAGAGCTGCTGGTTCTCCTTTGCTTGTGTCTTCACTGAGTGAGGTGGTCTGTAGTGAACCCCATCCCTTGGGTTAAAGGCTATGCTTAGCCTTTGTATTTTAGAGTCCTCCAGCAGATGTGTGCTTATAATAAATGTCTTGTAGGTGCCTGACTTGGTTGTGCCTTAACAAAGATTGTTGCCAGGGCTGTGCTAGATTTCACTGGATGGGTTTGTAGAGATAGTGGGGTTTGCATCAAAACCCGTATGAGAAGCAAAATGTGACAAGTTTATTTAGGCATAAGGTCAGTAGAGGGGGGGGAAAAGGGGCTCTTTCCCGTGCGGTGCTGGGGTAGGAGAAGGAGTGAAGTTAACCAAGCAAGAATGTAGATCTATGAAAAAGAGCAGCATCAGCCCTGCATGCTGTGAGTGCGGCTGTGCTGTCAGGAGAAGAAATAGAGTTCTTCCTCCTTACTGCTTTCTTCTTGTTTGGGCTTTCTTTTCTGCTTCTTGGGAGGTAGGATGGAGCGAAACATCACCTTCTTGCTCTTCTGCAGGGGAAGAAGAGGCGCCTGTGTCAGCGCTGTGCCAGGGCAGCGTGTCTGAAGCATGCACCTAGCATTAATCCATGCTCCTGCACGAGGGGCTGTGGCCCCTTGCTCTGCTCTGGGCAGGTTCCAGTGTGTCTAAGTGTGGTTTATCTATTAGAAAGGAAGTGTCAAGCACTTTAAGGCCATGCATGTGCTTGTGCATCAGCATCTGTAGTGTGCGCTTGCAGCCCAGAAAGCCAACTGTATCCTGGGCTGCATCAAAAGGAATGTGACAACAGGTTGAGGGAGGTGACGCTGCCCCTCTGCTCTGCTCTTGTGAGACCTCACTTGCAGTGTTGTGTGCAGTTCTGGTGTCCTCAACGTCAAAAGGACACGGAACTGTTGGAACAAGTGCAGAGGAGGCCATGAGGATGATCAGGGACTGGAGCACCTCCTGTATGGAGATAAACTGAGAAAGTTGGGGCTGTTCAGCCTGGAGAAGAGAAGGCTGCGTGGAGACCTCATAGCAGCCTTCCAGTGTCTGAAGGGGGCCTATAGGGATGGTGGGGAGGGACTCTTAATGAGGGACTGTAGTGATAGACAAGGGGTAACGGGTTCAGACTTCAACAGGGGAAGTTTAGGTTGGATCTGAGGAAGAAGAAGTTCTTTAAGGGTGGTGAGGCACTGGAATGGGTTGCCCAGGGAAGTTGTGAATGCTCCATCGCTGGTGGTGTTGGAGGCCAGGTTGGACAGAGCCTTGGGTGGCATAGGTCAGTGTGAGGTGTCCCTGCCCATGGCAGGGGGGTTGGAACTGGATGATGTTAAGGTCCTTTCCAACCCTGACTATTCTAGGATTCTGCCACCTTCTATTGCACCTGCAGGTGGTTTCTGACTGAAGCCCTATTTGTGTTGTTGGAGACAAGTCCAAAGAAATGGCTGCGAACCCTGCACAACCTTGCTTTATCTTGAGTAAAGAGGCAGGGACTCGTCGTGCCTGTTCTCAGTAGCCCATGTCCTCACTGTCGTGTTGCCCCATGAAGCGTGCACCAGGAGCTGTGCCCTGAAGCTTGCACTGTGCTGGAATAACCGGCAGTGTTAAGTTCCATCAGTCCTGCTGTAAACTGGGCTACACCTGAGAGGTGCCCCCCCCAAACTGTAACACCCCTCCCTGAAGTCCTTGATCTCCAGTGCCCCCAGCCTCCCTGTAGTGGCTGTTTGGTGAGGGGTTCCTATGGCTTCCTGCACTTACCTTCGCTTCCTCTGCTGCTTTTGACCTCTCCAGGGTCTTTTTCAGTCTCTCCTCCAGCTGCTGCTCCTTTTGTCTCAGCTTTTCCTTCCTGAGCCTTTTGAATGAAGGATGAATTAAATGCACCAAATATGCCTTTGACACACAGCATCAGCTCATAACATTTACACCTAACAGGATTAGGGGCACCGGGGCACAGGGGTTGGGTATAGCTAATGCTGGAGTGCTGTAGCTGCGAAGGTGGTGAGAGGGAAACACTTGCTGTAATTGATGCTTTAAGGAGTGAGGGGTGGAAAAGCACATCAAGCTTTGCAGATGGAGATGCTGCATGGTTGTCCTCCATCACAAACATGCTCTGTATCACTTTCAACAGGTGACTTACACTCTACAGTTGACCAGGATGCTCAGCAGCTTTGGAGGTGAATGATGCTCATTGTGTCTGAAGCTCACACCAGTGTAACCATGTAGTCCATGGAGCTGCTCTGACTAAATGGGCACAGTGGAGGCTGATGGTGCTAACCAGCTCCAATTCCCTATGGAAATGAAGTGCTGGAACAGATCTGAGCTCATGGGACACTGTGGTGGAGAGGAAATGAATTCTAAACCTGATGATCTTCAGGAGAGTTTTAAATGCTCTTTGAGGGTCCTTTTTTCATTGGTGGGATTTGCCTTCTATCTGGGGGTCAGATTCCTTCCTGAAGTGTTCTCCTTCCTCCCCAGAATGGAAGGAATGTGCATCCTACTTCTTTTGTCAGTTAAGAATGCGAACCCCTTTACAGAGCACAGGAGGAAGCATCACACCCTTTCTACTGCAAAGGTGAAGGAAGATGCAGAGAGGAAGAGTAAGTGGGAGGAAATGGGCACTGTTCTGCCTTTAAATCCTCACTCTTTGGGTTTTCTCTGCAGGATCCAGTTCGCCTGAGGATGGGCAGACTCTGCCTGGCAGCGTCTTTGCTATTTCATATGTGTAAGGCAAAAGGAATGTGCCTCCCCGCAGCCTCCGTGGATTGCGTTGATTTACCACCATTTAACTTAACTTAAACTCCAGAGTTGTGTGGAAGAGCCATTTGAGGGCTGGCATTGCTGACAAATGCCCTTGTGGACCTACTGAAGCCTGACCAAGCATCAGGACACATCAGACCTTGAGTGTGCTGAATCACTGCAGAGCAGTGGGTTTTTCTGTTTGATCACTTTAAATGTTGTTACTGCAGATTGACCCCGTTAGATGACCATTCTCATCCTTGAATCTGGTTTTGTTTGTGCTTGATTATTATTGTTGCTATTATTATTTATTATTATTGTATTTAATTATTCCTGATTTGGCCTTTTTCTAATGTAGCTTCCAGGTTTTTTCTAATGCAGCTGTGGGTTACTGCGTGGGACATGCAAGGACTATGACTGTGAAGCCCTTACAGGAGTCAAATGGGATGGATTGGTCACACAGGCTTTCAGTTTCCTGGCTTGATCTGTGCCTTTGCTTTTGGCTGCCAGCATTGAAAGGAAAGGCCCCATTCCCAGAAAAGCGCCCCATCTTACTTCATCCTCCGTTCCTTTTCCTTGAGTTTCTTGGAATGTTCTATCTTTTCTGGTGGCATTCTCTCCACGATGTCCAGCAGATCGTTGAGCTGTTTCTCCAGCACCATTAGCATCTCCATTGTCTTCAGGTTTCCCTTGCTTTTCCCAGTACATTGGCAATAGACTTCCTGCACCTTCTTGCTCAGGCTTGCAAGAATCTTGTCCTAGAGATGAGAGGAGATGTGGTAAGAGGCTCTGCTCAGTAGAACCCCAGCATCCCTCCGAAAGCAGAGGAAAACAGTGCCCTTTAATTCCCTCAAGGAAGCTCAGTTGCTCAATTCCCTCTTTCCCTAGCCCCAGTGTCAGGGATAGATGGATGTATGGAGCCATCTTCCTGTTGGTCTCACCTCCCCAGCTCCACCGTGGCCTGGGATGGGTTGCAGCCCACTTGTCTCTGTGAGCCCAACTCTAACCTCATGGCCCTGCATGGAGCATACACATCGCTTTGCTCCTCTGTAATGCCCCAAACCTGCCCTTGCTATAGCTCCATTGCTGAGAAATAGCATCCATCCCCCCTGGTGCAGTCACTGCTTTCCTCCCAGGAGAAGAGCCATTTATGCACTAATCCCCCCCTTGCCTTCATCTCTGCAGGTACCTGCTCATCTTCTCCAGAGAAGAGCTGAACTTTGCGCTTCATATCTGCTGCTCTCTCTTCTTCCTTGGCGATGGAGGACTTGAGGGTGGCCACTTGCTCTTTCAGCTCTCCTAACTCCTTCTCCCTAGGCCGCAAGAGGAAGGAGGGATATCGAAAGGGCATCTCTGAAACACCACTCCTGTGCTGCTGTTGCTGCTGCTTTCCAGCCTGGGACTGTCCCTGCTGCTGCCGGCAGATGGAGGTAACACTTTGTGCTCATCCACATCTCCGAGGCAGAGGGAATTTGGGATTTACCTGGAATAACAGGCACCGTGCTGGTGCTGGGGAGGGAGCAGTGGCATAGCTGAAGAGTATAATAGCTCCTGGGGGAAGGAGGATGCCTTTGCAAACTTTCCCAAAGGGATAAGCTACACTTTGGGAATATGTGTGTCTACCTGTCACTGAAACACTACTGCAAATACACTTGGCTTCCCTGCCGGCTTCCTCTAGGAAGAGTTTGCACTAGGCTGCAATAGGGGCTTGTCTGGATCGCTCCAGGACATGCCTGCTGTCTTCCTTTGGTCTTTCTGGATCAGGATTGCATGGTACTTCTGATCAGAACGCATCGGTTCCCCATCCTGTGAGGCCTAAGGAACTAGTCCCAAGCTCAAGTCCCATCTCCTGAATTACATGGAGGGGACACTCTGCTAGGAGCTCACGAGATGATGAGTTGGATGGGCTGCAACTTGGGCTCTATGGGATGAGAAAGAGCCTTTGTTGTGTGCTGCATGAGCGGCACTGCCTATGGTTTGCAGCATGCAGCCCAATGGTGACGTGTTAGTGGGGAGAAGAGGGGTCCCTTATGGGGCACAGGGACCCCTTCCTTGCAGGATCACACTTACGTCCTTTCATATGTGGTGATAAAAGTCTGTTGAAGCTTTTTGAGGCTTTCCTCTGCCTCCTGGGATTTCTGGATGAGAGACAAGTTCTCATCCTCCATCTCCGTGAAAATAGACAGCAGTTGTTGGGGATCGGTAAAGCACAGCTCAGGGTCCTGGGGTGGAAAACACACGTGGTGAATCTCCTCCTTCCTCTTTGCGGTTGTCCATTGAGAAACCAATAACTTCATTCAGTACCCAATCTCCCATTATATGATGTGATAGAGGATCATAGAATCATTAGGGTCGGAAGGGACCTCTGGGGATCATCTAGTGCCACCCCCATCACTGGGGGATGGCAAACTTTGAGGTGATGGCTGCAGTAACCCCACAATAGCATCATGAATAATTAGAAGGTGAAAGAAATCAGTAACGTCAGTAAAGGACACAGGGCAGACAATGTGAATAGTCCACGAGACTCCTGACCTCATCTTCATCCGAGCTCGTTTCGGTTGCTGCATCCTCCAGTGCAGTCCTGAAAAAGCATTTTGTCTATCAGCCCCTTGGAGGAACAGCAGCTCAAAGGAGATGTGGTGAGTGAATGAGGAGCACTGAAGGTGTTTAATCCCGTTGGTGGCAGAGCCTGCTCATCACCTTCACTTGGGCCTGATCCCCTGTGCCACGGAGGGCTGAAAACCCCATGTGCATCATCGCAGTGCCAGCCCCGCTTGTGTCTGCATCCCGGGAAGTTGGGAGAACACGGAATCTGCAGTGCTCTGAGTGGAGGCAGAGGAAATGGCCCTGCAGCAATGATTCACTTCCAACTCTATTGGTAGCCTGTTTTTTTGGCCTTAGGAGATTCACCAGCGGCTCACGCTTTGCTTTTCCAGGCAAGAAGTTGGATCTGGACATACTTATCTCATAGTCCCACCTGCCCTTCCTCTCCTTCATAGGCCCTGCCTATGTTACAGCAGTGATTTTCTGCCTGCGCCCCAGTGGGTACTGCCTGAAGGCTCTTACTGAAAGCATTCAATGCAGTGTGGGTCTACAGTGGCCTCAGGCCCTCATTAAGGGCAAAACAACAGGCAGCTATTTGCAGATCTATGATTCCTCCTGGGGTTCCCTCAAGGCCACCCCAAATCCTCTTGGCAATGCTCTGAACAGAGGATTTGAGGATCGAGCAGGTACCCAGGTATCCACTTGCACACCTGATAGATCTCTACTGCTGGTTTGACTTGCTCCAGTCAGACCCAGATCTCGGTATGCTCATAGCAAAGTGGAGGAGAGGGTTTCCTCTGTGCTAACTCCCCCAGTTGAGAGCTCTCTATGGTACTTCAGTCTGTTGTGGCCATTGTCTTGTACTTACATTTTCCTTGGTGACAGAGGCTTCAGGAAGTTTATGAGCTGTGGCTTGATGTCCCGCAAGGACTTGGCAGTCAAAGTCTTTGCAGAGAGCAGGAAGCTTGGCACATCCCTGTTATTGGTACTGGCAGCATCTGTCCTGGCTGTCCCACCCTGGGCTGGACACATGGAGAGATGAACCCTTAGGGCATGAGGCTGTCCCAGTGAGGGGTGGGCAGCTCTCCCCTGGCACTCACCCTGCTCTGTGGTGGTGGGAGGTGAGGCACCTCCTTCTGAAGCGCTGGGCTCTGTTTTCACATCCCCTGTGCTCGTGTAACTTTGGCTGTGCTCCCTCTGCCACTCTTTGAGTTGATGGAGGAAGTTCCTGTACATCTTGTACTCCTTCAGTTTGCTCCTGAGTTGGTATATATCACTGGGTTGAGAGAAGGGAGCAGAGTTTGTTAGCAGGGAGGAAGAGCGCCTGTTTGAACAGGTTCTTTTTAACGCCCAATGTTCAGCATCAGAGAAGGGCCAACAGGGTACAAATGGGAGCCTGCTCTGCGTGCCTTCTGTGGTTCCTCATGTGGATGCCCCCTGATCACATCCCTATGGTGCTAAGCTTGCTAGTTTGGGAATTCTTCCTGGAGAGTGAGCCCGTGGCGGTGTTCAAGGCCAAGTTGGATGGGGCTTGGAGCAAGCTGCTCTAGTGGAAGGTGTCCCTGCCCATGGCAACGGTTGGGACTGGAGGAGCGTTAAGGTCCCTTCCCAACACAAATCATTCCAGGATTCTCACTCTTCAAAATTAATACTTTTAGAAGTCTTTTCCCCAATTCCCTGTTTGCCAAAGATGGGAGGGTAAAGCACTGCAGGAGGGTGAAGCCTGGGCTGGAAGAGTGGAATAGTGCACAGCTGTTACCTTTGGAGGTTCTCGATTTGGGAAGTGACCTCCTGGATCTCCACTATTTTCTTTGTCTTCTCTTCATCTTCTTTTTTAGCACTAGGGAAGAAAGAATAGACATCAGGGGGAAACGGTTCAGTGGGAAGGAGGGAGTGACTTGGGGTGTGTATGAAACAAAGAAATAGACGTGAGGGCAGTGCTAGAAATCCCTGCTATCCGTGCATCCCAAGGGATGCTTGGCTCTTGCCTGTATTGGCAAAGACAACGTGGGGGCCCAGTGATGCTTCCAGGTTAAAACCTTCCTAATTTGGCTGCTGCTGAGCACCAATTGCTGCTCTGCCCTTGTGATACCCAAGTGCTCAGCTGGCTCCTCTCAGGGGACTGCTCTTGCTGTGAGGATTCAGGCAGAGGCATCTCCCTCTGGCAAGGGTGATGTGAGGATGGAAGTGGTGGGGTCAGCAGTAGGTTCCTTGGCTGGAACCACACTAAAGGCTTTTGTAATGAAGGGCTTTCCCAGCTATTGTTCTTCCTTTCTTTCATGGAATGTGCAGGGTGAAAGGGCTGTAACAAGCTCAGACATTGGAGATTTGCCGGCCAAAACCCTGCAGGAAGTCAAGTGAGAGCCCTCCTGTATCCAGTGTAAAGAGCACAGGGGGGGATTCCCTCAATACCCATTACATTTTCAGGGCTTGAACAAAGTTTTTCTGTTTCTCCATCAGGAACTCTTCAAAAGCAGCAGTGTCCTTTTCCAGGTTGCGTTCAGCCTCTTCCACCTTCCTTTCCTCATTCGTTGCTATCTCCTCCAGCCTTTGAATCTCCTCTTGCTGCTCTTTCATGACACACTGAAATGAACCCAAAAGGCAGCACAGTCACATTGGTTGTTTGATGCTAAAGGTACGCTGCTTTAGCTTTGTTCTTGGTTACCTTATAGTTGTTGGTGGAGAGGGTAAGGATTTCAAACCAAGGTAGGTGTCTTAACCCAAACTCGGTACATAGAGGCCAGGAGATATTTCAGAAGTAATATAGCAAATAAAAGGTGAAATTAAGGACAGAAATCTCAGCACTGCATTAACTCTTGCTGACAAAGGTTGATTCAGTCTGTTACAGCACAACAACAGAGATGAATAATGGAGATATTCCAGCATGGCTCCCTTATTCTGAGTTCAGAATGGTTCCCAGCTGTAATTCATGTATAGGACAGCAGGAGCCAAAAGGTCAGTATATATATATAATATATGTGACATATGCTAAATATATATTTTAATATGTAATGTGTATTATACGATGAAATAGTTGTTACTGAATGGTGCAGACGACCTATGTTCTGCTCTTTCTTGGTTGGAGATTGCTTGGCTATTGACTGTGACTGTCTCTAACACAGGACTTGGACAACCAGTTCCTGAGGTCTGATGTGCTCCTCCTTGGTAGGATCTCTAGGAGATGGATCTCAGGAGAGGAGCAATACCTGGAAGAGTAATTAAATCAATGTAACGTTCTTAAAGCCAAGTACCTTAAGTACAAATATCTCTCTCCTGTAATTTTTGTAGTCACGGAAGATCTCCTTTTTTACTGGGTCATCTGCAATGAGGAGATAAAGTTGGTCAGACTAGAGAAGGAAATATGGCCAAGGTAAAACACAGTGGATATGTAGGCTGCCATGAGCATGGATGTGACTGGCACTGGAGCCAGCAATACCGGTTATTATATTGTAGTTTTGTTCTTGTTTAGGGTCAGTTTCATGCGGGCTTTTGTGGACTAAAACCAGGTAGAATGGAGTGTGGAATCTGGTCCTTACAAAGGTTAATGTCCTGTAGGCATTAACAGCAAAGCTGCTCCTCATGCCAGAGGCCCGCATCCACTAAAATCCAACCTTAAGTCGGCTGAGTATTAATGTCTGCATGACACAAGGTCCTACATGGTCCCAGCTGATCTGGAGAGCTCCCATCTACTGTGAAGGCCACAGGGGATGGTGTAACCCAGGCTATGAAGTGGAGGTGACACAAGCTCCATTGGCATGAGATGGAGATGGCACAGAGGCTGGCATGATGCAGTGTGTAAGTGTTGTGTGTACAAGAGCTCACTAGGATCAGCTAGAACTAACTGCTGCTCCCCTCCCTGAGTTTTGCTTTAGGCTGTTACACAGCTGAGCAGCACCACTACAAAGATACCAACTGCTCCCTACCTTTTTTACGGGCCATCTCCCGTAAAAAACTCTCCTTAAGAGATTTCAGCCTCTCTTCATTTGTTGCCTGTTTCCCGGCCTCCTCCTTCTCCTCCTGTTGCAGAGCTTGCCTTAACCCTTTTTGCTTTGCTTTTAGTTTAGTGGAGTAAGTGCTTTTCTCATGGATTTTCATGGTCTTCATCCTTTCACGTTCCTATGAGAAAACAGTTATGTGGACAGTGTGATTATGTGCTTTGTTCGCTGTGGGTTTAAAGGCACGAGGGGTTCTTCACTGCCTGGACTGTTGCTGATTCCCTACTGCTGCACGTTTGCCTGGTTCATCTGACTAATGCCCCTGATATTTGCTCTCGAGGCAAGCAAAACACTTCCTTTCTTAACATTTGTTCCCGTTATGTTGTTGATTTGTATTCTGCATCACCAGTTTGTACCTCTTCAGTCCTCATTTTGCCTTCCTGGGTTATTCCTGGGGGAGAATGGAAATTTTCAGAGATTCAGCCTTCAAGTCCCCTATTTAAAGGGAACAAGAGGACAGCCATGCTCAATACTGACTCTTCTGACTGTCACA
The DNA here is from genome assembly GCA_032466535.1 of Forpus xanthops. Taxonomy (NCBI): domain Eukaryota; kingdom Metazoa; phylum Chordata; class Aves; order Psittaciformes; family Psittacidae; genus Forpus; species Forpus xanthops. Next base: position 21,037 of record JASSUY010049336.1, read on the forward strand.
AAGGCATGTAAACCTTCAAGTTCACATCCTGAGGGTCTGTTTAGACCCACCCCAGAGCTTTCTGGAGGGTGAAAGGTTGCTCGTACTCATTGCTTTCACATAGGCTAAAGTGCAATTCCTTGCTGCCTGCACAGTTTGGGTATGGGTTAGGCTGAGGACATCACTCAGCAGACATCCTCAGTGCACTTGCTAAGCCCTTCCCTGTGCTAAAGGAGTGACGTTCAACCCAAGAGAAAACCAGGGTATGTCAGTCATCAACGTGAAGTGAGGAGGCTGCTTAAGCTCTTATGGAGCCCTCCCTTTGTGATTTAGAAACAAAGGCCTCTTGCTTCCATCCCACTGCCTGGCTTCTGCAACTGCATGCAGCAATCATTGCCCTCAGAGATGGGATACCCTCTCCCTTTGGATGGCATGCCCTAAGGGAAGTCCACTGTGGAAATAAGAAAGAGACATTCCCAGGATCCAGCTTTCTGGTCTGGTTGCAATTCTCTATCTTATGGAGAGTTAGGCATGAAACCCATGTCATTCTTCTTCCCAGCCATTTCCTTTGCTGACAGTTCAGAAGAAGGTCACGTCCAACATTGGAATATAGCTTCCCAAGCAGAAAGCCAAGCCTTTTGAAGTGGAAAGCAAGAGATCTTGCATCCGAGCTTTATACAGAAATCAATGCTAACTGCACTTTGTAGGTATCTTCTCAAGGAACACAAATGAGTGGTAAATCTTGAAGTAGGCAGACCAAGTGACAATATCCACCTTTTGCACCAGCAACCAGCCAGGCTGTGCTCAGATCTGCTCTTGGTGGCGTTAATCTCTCATCATGGACTTGAAGCCAATCTGGGGGAATCTCAGCTCAATCTGGCAGCTATCATGTCTCTCATGCACTAGATTTTGGTGTTGGTTGGGTTGTCCGCCCCAGTGGACTGTTTGCATATACATTGACCTAAAGCACATATACATTGACCTAAAGCTCTTATACATTGACCTAAAGCACATATACATTGACCTAAAGCGCATATACGTTGACCCAAAGCACATATACATTGACCTAAAGCTCATATACATTGACCTAAAGCTCATATATGTTGACCTAAAGCTCATATACATTGACCTAAAGCACACATACATTGACCTAAGCGCATATACGTTGACCCAAAGCACATATACATCGACCTAAATCACATATACATACCTCCTGAGCCTTCTGTCTTTCCTTGTCCCTTATTGAGAATATATCAAAATCTGAAGGAACTGCAAATGGATTTTTATTTGTTTCTTCTTCATCCTTTTCTGGGCTTTCTGCTAAAAAAGGAATGTAGAAGACATGAGGCAGGTTACTGGGACTGATGCAAAGGGACTGTGCTCTGCTGCATCACACCTGAACAGTGCTGAATCAAGGGCAGGGAGCTGGACATGGCTTATAAGAGGCCAGTGATCAGCCTCTCCTTTGACCTAACAACAGAAAGCTGCGGGAGCATCATGGTCTTATCTGGGATTCCCTTCCACTTTTGGAGAAGAGACTTTTAGATGTTGACATTGTATGTGCTGGTGACAGCCTTGACCCTGGCCCAAGGAAAACTATAAACATATCAGTCAATTGGGACCAACCACTAACTGTGTTTTACAGAGTGATGGGCCCAGCGGCTTTGTGGGTCTGAACCACTGAGCCTTTTGTGTCCGTAGGAGTTAACAAAAAGCTTCAGTCAACTGGAAAATATTTGTGTTCTGACCCCAAAAGGGAGATGTTCATCCCAGGCTTATGTAAAACACGGTCCTCCTTACACACACACTGATGGGACAGTGAAGACAATCCGATTTGGAGACAGCTCCAGACCCTTGTCTGTTCTTCCACTCGCATCTCCAGCTCTGATCCACACCCACACTTTTCCATCCTCCTGCTGTTGGTTCACAAACAACGTTTGTGGTCCCTAAAGCCCTTACCATGAAGTGCTTCATCACATTGGGTTTCTTGGAGTGAGGTTGACCGGCTGTTGGACTGCACAGACATGCTGCAGGAAGCTCTGTCACGGTTCATGTTAGGCTGGCAAGCTGTTAGGTTTTGGTTTCCCTGAATCTTGTCTCTTTTTTGCAGCCTTTGCTGTGGTTCCTAGGGGAAAAGGTGTAATTGTAATGAACTTCCTTACAAAGAACAGATACACCATTGTTAGGGTTACCCTTTCATCTACAGAAGTAGCAAGCTGGGTCCAAGGAGGTGTTAGTGAATTGATGCACTTCTGCTGCTGGGACTGTTCTTGATCCGTGCTGCCATAAGACATGGAAGAACATATCCTCTTCCACTCGCACTGGTTTTAGGGCTATTTTAGAGCATCATTTCTTGCTCTGAACATCCTCCAGTTTTAAGCATTTTGAGTCATCTGGCCTAATTTCCATGTACGTCCTCTGTGCTTTGTGGTTCCTATTGGCTCTGTTTGTGCAGCTACCCAGTTAGTACCTCTTTGGAGGTGTCAAACCTTCACTGTTGATGAGACACAGAGGTTGAGGTGGAATTTAGGCTGTTCCAAATGTTTTCCCTCTCTTTCTCAGTTCTTGAAGAGCCTTTTCCTAAGGCCCCCTTGATGTGTTGGTCTGATTTCATGTTTGCATAACCCCAAGGGGTTTTTTTCTTTAGGGGTTCCTCATCTACATCCTGGAACAACACAACCCCTGCTGCTGATGTGAGTGTTGGAGAAAAGCTCATCAGGGCAGGGGCAGGAAGGCAAACGCCTGCAGCATTCCATTGACTAATCTTTGTGACCAGCAAACACCAGGATGTTCAGCCCTCTCAGTGCTCTTCTCAGTTCTATAATCTAAACTCCTCATAAACGTCTTCACGGGGTTGATTTAAATTCCTGCTGCAGGGAATGGGACTGAAAAGCAGGACGGAGTATACTGGTATATGGGAAACGATTGTCAGTGCAACCTTTGAGATACAAAGTGCTTTATTATAGCATTTTAGCCAAGTATAGCAATCTGTTTCTAAGATTAACCTATACATATGCACTTTATCAAGGTATTTTGGGGGCTTTTTTAATAGGTTGTTTGCACATCACATTGGAAACAATGCCATAAGCTCTGGAAGTGCTGGTTGGGGGAAATTGTAATTAAGGTAAATAATGCAAATACCAAAGTAGCTTTGTTGCCAGAATCCTTTGGCATATATTTCACTGCCTCTGACACTTTAATGTTTCAGGAGCTACATACCAATAGCCACTAGATAAGACATTCATGGTTCTAATTTACTGAAACATGTATTCAGCCTTTTTCCCTTGCATCAAGCTGCAGAAAAGAACCTGCCAAAGTAAACAGGCAAAGAGCTCTCAAACCCAGCACAAATCCATCCCCTGTGTTCCCGGAGCACTGCATGAGCCTTTGTTTCATGCACACAAATGATTTCAGTGCTCCCATCGCTTGCAGGGAAGGCTCATTGTGCTCGCTGGGAAACCACTCCAAGATGGAGATGCAGAGCAGCTCTTCCAGGGACTGTTTCCCAATACATCCCATCCCGTTCTCCCACGGAGGAGAGGGTTCGTGCATGGTGACACTCACCAGCACCTCCACTTGTTGAGTGGGACACTAACCATGATGTCAAAACCAGAAAGGAAACTGCTGTGCTTGCCCTCACTCCTTTATTCTCTGGTTTCTTACCTGAAGGATTGCTCCTCGGCGCTCCTCTCCGGAGGAGATGGAGAGCCATGGTCATGGATGTGATGCGGCAGCAGCTCGGCTCAGCTCTGGGCTCACTCCTGTCTCTGGTTCTCTTGTTTGCAGTGCCATGGAAACCTTTGTTCCCGTTGCTAGGCAGCATCTGACCCATGCACAGGAGGGATGCATTCCTCCCTTCTGGCACTAGGCCTGCGTTTCCTATGCCCAGGATAAGTGCCCCTTCCCTGATGGAGTGGGGCAGAGCCAGATAGGTCCTCCCAGACCCCCCCACCATGGGAGGCTTCCCACTATCACCTACGTGGCTGCAATGTAGGTTCATGGGTATGTGTCCTGAGCAGGCAGCTCGCTGGAGGTCAGATGTTGGCATGGAAAAGGAGGAAAACCTCTGTGCTGTAAGAGGTCTCCCTGGCTTGCAGGGTTCTTTATTCATTATTTCATAATGGGAATTGGGTTTTTAACCCTGTCCCTTGCAAGCAAAGGAGAGGGTTGAGGAAATGGGAGCTGGAGGCCCTGATTGTGGAGTTAACTGGGATTCATCATGTCACAGCAGCTGCCTTGGTCTTTCTGTCTAAGTCTGAACAGTCAGAGTTTGGGGGTTGTGTGTGGTACAGGTGAATGCACTGTTGTTTACTGGAGGTTAGTGGTGCTATAGCCAACGGTGCTCTAGAAGCCCATCTATCACCTTCCAAAATACCTAATTCTAAAGATGTATTACCTTTTTTTGAATGATATTTGACCAAAGGTAATACATTTTAATGGAGGAAATGCTCCTTAAACCCCACATTTACTCCTTCCTGTTTCTGAGCAAACCAAATCAGTTCCAAACGGATCGTGTTCTTCTCTAGACTCTTTAGACTCTCTATTAATGCCATTTCAGCTGACTGAAATAGCTGTTTTTTCTTTTCCCATAGGATTCCAAAGAGCTTCCTCCATCTGCATAACTCCTGCAATAAATAGCATGGTTCTCTAAGTGCAAACTGCCATCTGATTGTCACAGCTCTTCCCTGCAATTGCTGATTACCAAGAGGCCGGATCCAGGCAGCAGAAGGAAAATGCTTATACAGAGAGAAACTGCTCTTTATTCTGCACATGAACGCTTTGATTTTTAGCAGTGATGCAGAACCCCACAGTGCTATCTTTAGTGTGTTTTGGGACTTTTCCCATATGTATGGGGGACTGTGGACATAAAATGGCACTATACGGTAATGCCTATTCCCCCTAAAATAATGCAGTAGTAAATTGCGCTTCAGATGCAGTTTTCTAAAGGATTCCCATCAAATGGTCTTTGTTCAGAAACAGCAGTTTATTACAGGATTGTGAATTTGTCATAGGGGTAAAGAGGCAGAAATAGGTAACAGAAAGCAGATAACAGCTCTGGCTCTGTCTGGCATAATCTTTATACCAATGAAGGATTCATTATAGATCCATTGCTCTGTTCTGTGCTATCTTTGCAAAACGTTTATTGCCCCAAACTGGAACAGAGATTGTTTAAAAGCAATGATTTCTGGTGAATTCTTTGATATGTGCAAGCTTTCAGTAGCTCTGATTGTTCACGTCCCACACATGCCACAGGCCACGGTTTTGATGCTTATCTAGTGTCCGGATGAAGCCCAGCTGAGAAAGACAGGGAGTTTGCATGATGAGAGCGGCAGGATGCTGCTTGTATTTCCAACAGGAGATCTGCACATTTGGAGGCTCGTGAGGATGGTTTTGCTAGGACATGGGATTGGGACTTGGGGATAGCATCATTTCTTTGCACCTTCATTCCTTCTTTGAAGGGGTTACTTGTCCTCTCCATCCAGTCACCCTGTTTGTGATGTGTGGATGCTGAGCCCAACCACAGAGGTGCTGCAGGGGTTAAGTACTGCAGGCAAAATGGTTTGAAATGACTGCTTGAGAAACGCTGCCAGAGATGAAAGCTACACAAGTATCTAGAGAAAGAAACCTTCCTTTGTAGCCGTGTCACTACGGCAAACTCCCTGCATCCCCAGGATGCTGCACAGGCCACAGAGCATCAGCTCCCGGGAGCCTTCTTAAGGGGGCTCATTCACTTCAGTTTGTGTGACGTGAGCCATGAGCTGCACCCCACACACAGAAACAGCAAACAGCAACCACCATGGAATACCGAGTGGATTGGAAGGCTTTTCCTTCTCTGGAGCTCTTGTTCCTGGGCAGTTGTGTGGCTGCAGAACCTGGAGCATCCCAGGGCGGAGAAGGGAAAACGGAGCCAGGAAAGGTTTTTACCTCCATGCGGGTTTTCCCAGCTGGAAAAATGGCCTGTGACATTTTGCATGGCCCGGGCCAGCCGGGAGATGGCAGCAAGATCGTGCTGCCAGGGCTGGGGTTTGGCTGCTGTTGCCCCTGTTATCTTAGAGATGAAGTTCCAGGCTTGAGGAGCATCAGGAAACTGTGGCCCATCCTCTGGGATGAAGAAATGACCCCTGAGAGGGGCTCTGCAGGAAGACCTCTGAGCTCAACCCTCATCTTTGCAACCGGGCTGATGGATCAGAACCCGCTCTGTGTCCTGCCATCAGCCCCCAGCCCCTGGTGTGTCCCTAAGCTGTCTCATCCCAAAGGACTTTGTGGTGTGTTTTCACCTGACCTGATTTCAATCTAGTGGATGAAAGCTGCTGAAAGCTGAAGGGCCACATGGGAATGCCAAGATAGCCCCTGTCATCCATCCCTGTACTGTAGGTACCCATGTACAGCAAGTGCTCAGCGATCTGTATTCACACTCATTCGTGCTCAGAATGCAGACTCCTTCCTGCTGAGGAGGACTGTTCTGCACTCTTCATCGTGGGATCCCTGCCAGTTCTGGGCCAGTTTCCTTTGCAAAGCAAAGCTTCTTCTAGCACGTGTTGTGGTGGCAAAGGGCCTTGTTTGTGACTGTCTGCAGTGCGCTCCTTGGACAACTGCACACAGATACGCTCTGTGCTTTGCTCTGGCTCCTGAGCTAAAGCAGCCAATGCCACGTAGAGATGATGGACTTGGGCTCCCTGACCTGTGGATCAGTCAGTGAGGGCTGTGGGTCGGTCAGGCCAGTGGTGATGGTGCAGCACAGCCTGATGCACATGGAGAGGGAGGTGGCAGAATCAGATAAGTAACACCATTGGGATCTCTGGAGGGCTCTACGCCAACCTCTTGCTCATGCTTCCGAGTCATGACTGCTTAAGGTCTTGGATGGCTGTTTTGGAAGCCTCTAAGGATGGAGATCTCAAACTCTCCATACAGATGATGGTGAGGTCTGGGAGGCTGAGCTTGGGCTTGGTGTGAGTATAAATAAATCATAGAAAAACCAAATGGTTGGGGTTGGAAGGGACCTTAAGGCTCCTCCAGCTCCAGCCCCTGCCATGGGCAGGGACACCTTCCACTGGAGCAGGGTGCTCCAAGCCCTGTGTCCAACCTGGCCTTGAGCACTGCCAGGGATGGGGCAGCCACAGCTTCTCTGGGCACCCTGTGCCAGCGCTCAGCACCCTCATAGGGAAGAACTTGTGCCTAAGAGCTCATCTCAGCCTCCCCTCGGGCAGGTTAAAACCATTCCCCTTGTCCTGTCATGGTATGGTTGCAGTTTCAAGGCCAGTTGTGAATAACTGTTTAGACCCGATCCCAAACTGACAACGTCAGCTAGTTCCAGACTTCCCCCAGTGCTCAATGCTGTTGGGACCCAGCAGTGTGCATTTGGCCCATTTTAAAGAGAGCCACAGAGCTGCAGCCAAGGAGACTTTCCTAACCAGGGCTATAAATCCAGGCTCTGTGCAGGGACAAATGCTCCAGGAACCTGAGGCTGCAGCTTCATGGTTCTGCATTAAGCTCTAAAGGCACAATTCCAGCCTTTTCCTGGCCTGTGACTGCATGGGAACTGATCCAGCTGAAAAACACCCTGCCTGGGGAAGAGATCCTCTCTTTTATATCACTGTGATGGCTTCAGGAAGAGGGATGCAGGGGCTGGGAGGAGGTGGAATTGTCCCTTTCAGTGCTTTGATTGTCTTAGGGAGATACTGAAACTGCAGCTTCATGCTGCTAAACCAAGCTGATCCTGACAGCCCTGCACTCCAATTCCCTTCAATAGGGGTGTACGGAGCAGACCAAGAAGGATTCACAAAGTAAAGCTATAGGTCATGCTGATTCCTGAGAGCTGCAGAGGGAAGCACATGCTTTGTGGCTCCAAAGGGCTTCTGCTCATGTGGGATGAATTAGAGATAAAACCAACCCTGTTACTCACTTTGCTCCTGAGCTGTTTCAGCTCTATCTCATTCTCCAGAGGCGCTTGTACAGGAACTGCTCTTTGTGATCCAAAACTGTGGCTCACATCCCCAGGGTAGCTCATGGGATCCACGTCCCCTTGCCAAAGGATGCGGTACCACTGGGTACCAGCAGCAGTGCTTTGGTGCCAGCCTGGCTGTTTGCTTGCAGTATCCAACCGTTTGTATCTCTATTTTAATGTGGAGTTCTGGGGCACAGAGGAGCACAGTGCCTCCACTGATGCTGTGCTTTTGGTGGGACAAACCCCACATCCACGTCCTGTATCTGTTTAGCTGGAATCACGGACAGCACAAACATGCTCCTGATGCAACGGCACCTTCGTTACTTGGAAATGCTAGGAAGTTTCCACATCCTGTTCCCATTCCTTTGTCTGCACCTGAGTGAATGCCCTCTGTTCTCCGCACCAGGATGTCATCAGATCCCATAGCTTGTTTTCCACTGAAATATCTCCTCTTAGGTAAATATTACATCTGGGGTTGCTTTGCCAGTGGTTTTCCTCCCTGGATTTGTACAACGGGTCAGTGCCCTGCTCAGAGATAAGAGGAATACCTGCTGCCAGTGCTGTTTGCTGCTGCGATGCACCACGCTGCTCTTCCTCATCAGCTTCTCCTTCAAAGGCTTTTGACTGCTGCTGTCGTGGAGGCTTTAGCAAAGTGGAGGGTATTTAAGACAAGCCATTGAGTGTCTGCCCAGAGCAGGACTTGTCCATTGCAACAGCCATGGCTTGTCAATTATTCAGCTCTGTGTAACTGAAACACACAGAGCCCCAAAGGTCTCCTTACAGAGAGGTGAGGGTTCAGTGAGCGCTGAGCTAAGCAGGAAGGGGAACAGGTCCAGGGGCAGCTTCTCCATCCACCTGCATCTGCTCTATGGTGATGCCTTTTAATGCAGAAGAAAGACAGTAAGTGAAGCAATGCACAGATCTGTAAACCATCTTCTTGAGTCAGTTTTCCCTTCAGTGGGAACCCAAGGTTTGAAGCTTGTAGCAGTGAAACCCATGCACAGCCTGGGGGCATGAGCCGAGCATCAGTGCACAGTGGGCTCTGTGAAATGAAGACATTTCCAAAGACCAAGAGGGATCCAAATAGCTGGCTATGAAGAAAAGAAGCCAGCACGGTTCTGCTCAGCACTGCTGCCTCCAGACAAAACCACACTTCGGCTGATTAAAAAGAGCAGATGCAAGCTGGAACGTTAATTGGAGCTAATTAATCTGTGCTTCAGTCTCTATTCTAGCTCTCCCATAGCGTGTTTGGAGATAGAAAGAGTTAACCCCTCAGCTGGCACAGCATGTCCTTAGAGGAGAGCACAAGGAAACACCCATGAACACGCTTGGATCCCTATTTTTTCAGGCACAAACAGTTCTCCAATCATGCATCATCACCATCAGCATCCTCACCCCTTCCTTCTCACCGTCCTCTCAGTAACGTGATCTTGCTCAGCTTGCAGAGCCCTCGTAAGCAACGCTGGGCACAGGGCCATACATATAGTGCTGAGGACACCTCTTCTTTAACCTGCGCTCATTTGCTCCCCTTGGCCTGTGTTCCCTCTCATTGGACTAAATGTATGATCTATAGAAAGTGCAAAGAGCTCAGCTGACATCCGATACGCTTATAAATAGCTTGTTTGCCCTGCCACGGCTCTGCAGCCATCCCACGATGAGCAATACACTTGATGTATTGCACTCTTCCTGGAACTGGGATGCTATCAAAGATTTTCCTCTAAAGCATCCAGATTTCGGCTCTGCTGGAAGCTGGGTACTTGACTGCAGACACCACTGGTCTGTTCCAGATGGGCAGTTCCTTGGTCCTGTCCTCCAGTTCCTCCCTAAGAGACCAGGCAAAGGCATTGTCTGAGTATTGAGGCTCTACCAATGTTCCCTGCCCTCCCTGCTCCAGCCCCCTGCAGAGCCTTTCTCAGCACACCTACAAGCCCTGGTCCATTCCTCTTCACTCACATGCCACCCTCAGGCTCCTGTTTCGTCCTTCATTCCCATACCCTGGGTTTCCTCCTTCTCCATCAAGGGCCAGATCCCGTCTCCTGGATGGAATCACCAGGTCCATCATGAACATGGTAGTCTTTGCTGAGATTTCATAGAATCATGGAATCCCAGCCTGGTTTGCATTGGAAGGGACCTTAAAGCTCACCCAGTTCCAACCTCTGGCACGGGCAGGAGCATATTCCATAGAGCAGCTTGCTCCAAGCCCTATGTCCAACGTGGCCTTGAGCACTGCCAGGGATGGGGCAGCCACAGCTTCTCTGGGCACCCTGTGCCAGCGCCTCAGCACCCTCCCAGGGAACAGCTTCTGCCTAAGAGCTCATCTCAATCTCCCACCATTTGTTGAGTGATGCTGCCCTGAGCACCAATGCTCCCATCCAACCACAACACACTCTGGCTTCCATGGACCAAAGGCAGCTAAGACAGCAGCCCCCAGTGCAAACTCCTACCTGCTTTCTTGGTAGATATCCCTTAACCCCTTTTTCTTTTGCCACCCTCCCGAGTGATAACTATTGCTATTTCCCACCTCTCACCTCAAATTCATCTCCCAGAGAGATTGCCGGAGAGAGATGAATTTAGGCAAGAGATCTATGGAGGCATGGGGGGCTGATGGGGATATTTAAGATTATCCCTGACTCACTGTCTTGCAAGTCTGATGCAAGAAGTGAGTCAGACCCCTCCAACACAGTTTGACCCGACCGCGGCAGCGTGCAGAGCTCATGTTGTTTTGCAAATGGAATAAAGTTCATTTAACACAGCAGGCAGCTGCCTGTATTTGCTGTTAGCTGAAAGGCCTCTCACCTGAAAACAACTTGCAGATCACTTGCCCCATCACTGCTCGCAGGTGGAATTAGCTCCTGAGAGCCCCTAAGGCTGATGGAGGAGGTGGGTATTTGAGGGGTGACTGTTCTTCTTGAGGCAGGGTAAATATTCTTTTCTTGCAATGCTGAGTTCATTGTGTTTGAGATGCTCCCAGCCCCCTTTAGGTACCCAGGACCCTGCCTAAAAATGCTCTCCCACCTCTGGGCCTTCTCTCTTAGCAGCAATGCCAATATTGGTCTTAACGTAACTGCGCTTTTTTAGGCAGCTTTCTCTTCCTAGGTGTGACTGCTGTCATCACTGATACCAGCTTCCCATGGGCACCTCCAGCCTGTAGGAGAATCCTCCTTTCCCCCCAGCTCAGCTGCAGGCAGGCATCCCCTGAGGCTGATGGCTCAGGTAAGTCACTCCTGACTCAGTTCTTGTCATGCTGAGCTCTCAGTGTCTGTCTTCCCTCTGGATGTGTCTTGTTGAGTGCTGACAGCCATGGGTGAATGGCTCACACACTGATTGATGTCTGGGGTTTAGACGTTTGGACGTTAGGAGATGGAGTTGATGGAAATGTGTTTCCTAATATATACCTCCCATGTTCTGCCACCATCTCCCCCTGTTGGCACCCTCTCCAGTCTCTGATGGTTTGCTGTTTGCCCTCTCAGCCAGGTTCTGGTTCAGACTCTGCCCTTTGTCTTCCAACAGGAGACAAACTTCTACTACAGGTTGTGCTTGCAGCTGAGCTCTATGGGGAGAGCATCAGCATTGCTGCATCTGGGCTGGGGGCAGGTTTTCCCTGATTTACCTTCCCCTCCCCATACACTGTGTTAAACCCAGGACTTTGTGCTATGCTTATCCTGGGTCACAACTCAATCTCCTTCAGGTGGCAAACACTGCAGCACCATTCATGTATGGTGGCTCAAGACAGCCCCTTGAAGCAGCCCATGTGGCTCCTCAGCCCTTAAGTGGGCTTGGAGGCAGGCAAAGAAGGCTCCTGGCATGTTTTCCTCCCAAAAGTGGGGATGAGGGAGGAGTCGGCTGCAGTGATTGAGCTGACAGAATCCCCTGTCTCCTGAATGGGTGTCAGCAGGCTCCAGAAGAGGGTTGGGAAGTGCCAAGTCCTTGTCTTGGCCCTGTCCCATGTGGAAGCTGCCTTCCAGTGCAGCTCAGGAGCCTCTGCTCCAGGTGGATGTTGTATTGGTTCCTTCCTGCACCTCTCGCTCTGGCTGGATGAAGCTCTTCTGCTGGCTCATGTTTTTACAAGGCTCCATCTCGCCCACTGGGACACCCTCCCATTCCCTGGTTCCAGAAAAGCCATGCTGCAGCCAGGCCTCACCAGGGATGCTTGGACATGGCCCTGGGAGGCTCAGCTCTGCCCTTGCTGGGGAAAGAGGATGTCCAAGCCCAGTGGGACCAGGCAGTGGCCAAAAAAGGTGAAACCCCTCCCCTCCACCCAATGCAAATGGATCTTTTGTCCATCATTTTCCTGGTTCAGAGTGATGTTCCCTTTGCTTTAATATGTGTTTGCCTGAAGGCAAATTATTAAACAGCGTTTTGAGCAGATTTGCACCAATTTCACTGCCAAACTCTTGCTGTTTCTATGCACTGAGAGCCTGATCCTGGTGGTGCTGAGCCATGGTTATGCGTAATTCCTCAGTAAAACCTTTCAGCATTGCACAACCTGCCTGCTCTATCAGCGGGGGGGAATGGGACATGCGCAATCTCTGCTCGGGACAGACGTCTGCGCTGGATCCCACTGGAATGACGTCAAAGGATGCAATGTTGAACCTCTCCCTGGCATGGGCAGAGCCCTTCCTGGCCATGTGCTGCTGCAGTGGCTGCTGCTGGTTCAACATATGCAGCATGATTAATAAGTTACTGACTGGTGTGCTTCCATGCCCAGGTCTTCCCTGCAAATCCCTGCTGCTCCAGAAACCTCTCCCTGGGAGCACATGGAAGTTCTGTCGAAAAGGAGCAGTGTCTGATGCTGATCTATGAGCATGGAAAACTCCAGTGAGTTTACAGCCTTTGCCATGTGTATGGGACTCAGCAAATGCTGGTTATCACAGGCAGCACAATGGAGGATGCCAGGAAATTGTTGGCTGTGGTTTGGTGTTCAACCCCATGGCAGTGCTTAGGAGAATAGGAATATGTTCTGTGTAAGAAGCTATTTTGACTGCTTGCTGATGAGGTTTGGGTTAAACATCAGGATGAAGCTCTTCCCTGTGAGGGTGCTGAGCGCTGGCACAGGGTGCCCAGAGAAGCTGTGGCTGCCCCATCCCTGCAGTGCTCAAGGCCAGGTTGGACATAGGGCTTGGAGCACCCTGCTCCAATGGAAGGTGTCCCTGCACGTGGCAGGGAGTTGGAACTGGAGGAGCTTTAAGGTCCTTTCCAACTCCAACCATTCTATGGGGTCTGCTGAAGGCAATGGTGACAGCTGAAGCAGCATCCTCAGCTTACATCCATCAGTCACAGTGAGATGCGGGTGATGCACACTGCTCCTCCTGACTGCTTGCAATAGGGAAGGTTTTCCAGTGCTGTACAGCACATCCTTGGGGCAGAACAGACTTCCCCATGCCCAGGGCACCGCAGCCTGTTCTGGTGTTGTGAAACCCCACTGTGCTGCTCAGCAGGATGTGATTCATTGTGTCCTCTTGGCATCACTGCAAGTTTTTCTGTGCCTCTCGGGCCCTTCACCGGACCTAACCGGTGAGGCACTGCTGACATTTCCCATGTGCCAGACCCGCTCCGAAGTGGGCTGATTCCAGCCTTAGATGGATGAAATGATGTTTCTGATTTAGTTAGCCGCGCGCTGGCCCATCCTCAGGTCCATCTGACAGCTCTGTGCATAGGTCAGGAGGAAGGAAAGGGTGTTTGACAGCACAAGTCTCAATGCGAATGCCCAGGCAGTTCCTGGATCCCTCCTAAAACGGTGCTGACACATTAGGAACAGCTCCCAAGTTTTGATTTTGGAAATACCGGGATTTTCCAAGCTGTATATCCAGCAGGAGGAGTTCCAGCATCCGTTCCTTCAGGCAGCTCAGTGCTGTGGTAGCTGCTCCTTGGGCACTGCTGCTCGTGGTGAATGCCTTAGGGAAAGCGAGAAAAGATGCTCTGCTTTGTTAACAGGAACGCTTTTGATGGCTCATTAGGTGAGGAATCTGTAATGAGTAGAAAGGTGCATTAAAAAAGCTGGGCTTGCAGAAATAGGAGAGATTGGTTTTTAGCAGGCAAAACATGCAATTTTGAGCTGGAAACAGGAGCGAGACAGGTCTTGAAAGTAAATATTTAATTGCCAGATCAATTTTGATAGAGATGCAGGGTTTGCAATTGATTTCTCTCATTTCTGCTGAGCTCACCAGTGACACTCCTGGTTAGCACCGGTGGTACTGTGGGTCCCATCAGCAAATAACTTAGGCTTGTGATTGCAATCGATTTTTATGTGCTCAAAGTGAATAAACCCGACATCCCAGCAGCAACATCCTTTCTGTCTTCTCTGACAGTGATAACTCTCTTATTTCTGGGTGTAAAGGCAAAAATCAGTTTTCTTGACTGGTGCTATTGAGGTTGTGAGAAGAAGGGCTGTTGAGGCAACGCTGTGCTCTTTGCAGGGCAGGAATTAGCCAGCGAGTACTTAGGGGCTGTGATATTTAGACAAGAATTGCATGGAGAATTACAATAGTGAGCTTTCTCTGATGAGTTTGTGTGATCAACACTGAACTTTAATAGAAGGGTTGATTGATGGGAGCCACAGTGCTGCCTTAGGGAAGCACTGCTGCCCACATTACTGCACAGGGTGGTCACAATTAAATGCAAGCAGATCTGAGCATTGCCCAAGCACTGGGGTTGAATTGGCTTTAGAGCAGAGGGAGGTGGCTGTGCTATGGCTCTGCAGCAGGCAGAGCCCAAGTCCACTTGGTCGCATGCTGGATGATGTGCAAAGGGTTAGAGTTACCTTTTTCTCTAGTGCAAAATGAATTAGCATGTCATTATGTAGAGCTTATGGAAGAATCAAATCATTAAGTGGGATGCGATGTTTTCTCCCATTCAGTGATTAAAGGTTATTCTCACAGGAGCTGACATATTCCTGGTGCCATTGGTGTAATTCCGGCATCCTGAAAAGAAACCTTTGTTGTCACCCTTTTTCCTATATGTTTTTCACCAGACAATTGAAGTGCATCTTACGAGCATCATTTTGTTCAATATTGTACAACATGAAAACTATTATCCTTAGGGAACAGGTGGAGAAATCAATGAGCGAGGAGATGGGGTGAGTTGCCTCTGGCTGTATAGACAATTAGTTGTCTATAGTAGCAGAACTGGGAAAGGATATGGTTTCCTCTCAAGCAATGTTTATGGAAGGAAAAAAAAGCCCCAAATCCAAATTTAGCTGTCTGCTATTTCTCATGACGCCAATAGGGGTGAATATTTTGCTCCCAAACACCTACAGAGTATAGAAATGTGCATCTCTACCTCACAGGATGTATGACTAAATTCCCCCCAAACCTTCTGACGAGTCCAAGGTTGCTGTGAATGAAAACTCTTGCTGGGATCACATCTGTATCGTGAGGATGAATAACCCAGGTCTGATTCAGTGTTTTCTTCATTGCTTCCATTGCTACCAAGGGCTCATTAGCTGAGAAACCAGCAGATTACATCACAAGGGCTGATATTTTAAATGAGCAATCCATTTGCTTGAGTTTTTATTGTTTATTTGCTTTTAATGACTCTGCTGAGAGTAGCTGCCCTGTGACAAGCGAAGCAGGCAGCTCTCAACAGCAGCGCCATCAATCTCAGCCCGGGCTGACACAAATAGGGAAGAAGCTCCAGATAGTGGTGCTGTTGGAAATGAATTGAGTGATTTTGAAAGCTTGCATGGAAGAAGGGAGTTTTGCCAACTATTACAATTGAGAGGAACTGCTGAGTGGGTAATTAGTCCCTGAGGAACACGGGAGTCTGGGCAAATGTAAGACAGAACAAGAAGTGGGGGGAAGAGCGCATGAAGAATGGAGTTTAGAAAACAAGCTAGAACATTAGTCACAGGAGGGATATAACTCAGCTTTCATGTAACGTTTATGTCTGTGATGAGCAGAAACGTTGTTCTGAACTCCTCTACTGAAGCAGGAAGAAGGAACCTTCTCTCTTTTTGGGGCAGCTTGAACTGCTTTATGGAAGCTCATCTCTTTGGGAAGAGAGTGAAGGGGAGGATAACGAAACGTGCTGAGCAGACTGCAAACTCAGCAAAGGGGACTTAAGACTCCAGTGGGGAAGAAACGAGTTGTGGGGCTGCTGGAGATTCATGTCTCCGGTCTTCAGTGACTCCCCTATCGTGAAGAGAGAGCAATTAGTGAAGGTGTAGAAGGTAATGCCCCCAGAACGTTTCCTCACAGCTTATCTACAATGCATGGTCTCATTCGCCCCTGTGCTGAGCAGCACCCCAGCTGCAAGGAGGTGATTCCCCTACCCAGCTGGTTGGGGGACCTTGGCATACCCCTGTGCTGGGTTAGGAAGGCTTGGTGAAATACAAGTGCAAAGACAGCTCCAAGTACGTGAGATACTGTTGAGCTGATATAGTGCACATGAGCTTGATCCTGCCCTTCCAGAGCTCCTGGTGCACAGTCCTATGCTAACTATTGAACTAAAGGCTTATCCATAGAGTTTCTACACTTGTTTTTTTGTGGTTCGTTGCTCCCACTACCATCTCAAGAGCAGCAATTTGCTAATCAGTCCTCTTTGTAGAACAGGACTAGTATTACATGGCATGTTTGGTGCTAAGAAAAAAGAATGTAATTCGTGTGACTGGAGAAGAAGGAAGCTTTGCAAAAACATCTGATATATTCAGGTGTGAATCTATGGAAATAAATGGTATTCGCTGAGCTGTGTGCTGGAAGGTTCAGGATGAGACCCCCAGACCTAGATCTTCCCAGTTCTGAGGATTTCAGGCTTTGGCACTGTCTCTATAACCTCCAAAGAGATTGACTCAATCTCCCTGCTGGGCTCTCCTCATGTCATGGGCTAAGTGATGGGGTCCCACTTGCCCATTCTGTACCAATACCCATTGGTGCTGTGGTGTTGCATTTCTGACCTGGCGATGCTCTGCTATGACCTGAGAGAAGGTTACGGATGTTCTCCTGTAGTTTCATGTGTTTTCATCTCGGTGTTTACTACTTAAGGTGAGCAAGAGGACTCCATGTGTTGTGCCACCCTCTCTGTTTCCCAATCCAATGCAGATGGCCAGACAGGCGGGCAGCTCTTCCTTAAGAACAGTCGCATTCTCTGCAGAGGTGTGCCAGCTCCTGCCAGACATGGTGTTGGCAACACACCATGGCCACAACACGGTCATAGCTGTTCATTCCTGTAAACACTGCCTTCAAAATCACCACCTCCTCTCACCGTCCTGAGCCGCTTCACTGGAGTGCTCAGCACAAACTCATCCAGCTCTGGCGTATTCCTTCCAGGAGAGGGCAGGGGAATACAGTTTATTGCAGATCCACTCCTGAGCTGGAGCCAGCATTCCGCATGTGGCTCATCTTCCTGCGGGTTTTCCACTCTATTTCGCTTCCTTAACTTGGATGAACAAAGGTAGGTGCTGAATCTCCTCGAAGCGAGTCAGTGGGTTACAGACCGGCCTGTTCCTGTGTCACCTTCAAGAGGGATAGCTGGGGCTTGGCTGCCTCCCTTGCTCTTGAACCTCTTGCAATGAGCCTCGTGTCACATTGAAGGCATTGGCAGCTTCAGGACCGGTGTTTCAACACCTGAGCCCCCGCTCTTTCACCTCACCATCAAGCCAGAGGAGCAGCAATGGGACAACTTGTCCGTCACACACTCAGTGTCCCCGCATCTCTATAGAAGTGGTCCTATTCCTTCAGACACACAACGTTCACAGCTCCAGCTCTGCCAATAGATTAAAATGCAGGAGCTGTGCATGGAAACCCGAGGTTGGAGCTGGACCTGGCTAACGGTGGCCTAGAGAAAGAGCAGCCAGAAATCAGCTGGCATTTCCCCTCTCAGTATCTCAATGAATAAGATGTTTGGGAGAGAATCAGGAACTGTCCCAGCTCCCCACTGTTTTTAATAGTCCAAAAGGGTATTGTCATAAAAAACCCTACATTGAGTTTTATCCAACTCATCTCCTCCTGGACCTATGGCTAGGACTTGAAAAGACAACATCATTCCCAAACCAGGGAAGGAAAGGAAAGAAGCAAATCAATAGCCTGGCAGCTCTGCAGCACAGATGCCCTTTCAAGGCCAAAGAAATGAAGTCCTGAGATTGTTGTTGCCGTTTCCACCTCGTCCTGCAGAACCACGGCTGGGGATAAACATGTTCTTTGTGTCAATATTTCTGTAGTACCCAGAGAACTCGCAGTCCTTATCTACCAGTGTCAAGGGCTGCTGTGTTAAAGTGCTCATAACAGCATTGGAGAGCCTGATGGGCTTTTCTGTTCCCTCTGTGTCCATGTAAATGATCCGGTGCTGAAAGGCACAGCCCATCGGAGCTCAGCTGGACACAACCATCGGCTTTGGGACACGTGGAAGGGATCCAAAGCAGAATGTGAACTTCCTTTTATTTTTTCATTTGATTTCCTTTTCTTCTTTCGTTGGAAAAGTGCAGCTTTGGTTTGTTAATCCCATGGGAATGTGCAAGTGATCAATTCAGCCTGACTAACCCCTGCTTGGCCAAGTGGCTGGTTGGCTCACTGTTGCAACAGTCAATAGTGAATTGCAGGGGCTGGGGCAGAAATACCACAGGTGACCTCTAATCACAGCAAAGCACTTACCCTCTGCAGCACAATCCCTGGTTTTACCCATCCATGATTTTCAAACGAATTCCCATGCCAGTCCCCTCAAAATCAAGATGTTCCTAATAGAGAACTGCGCAAACAACCTACGGGATATGGGAAAACCTGGGGCAGGAAAACTCAGCCTCCTATGGAAAGGCAAAGTGTGGGCAGAGCCAAACAGTTCTCAGGTGTAAATTGTAGAGCCTTTTTGCTTTCTTTCCCCACCTTTAATGGGTCTGTGCTACGTGGCACAGCTCGGGAACAAGTGCAGCCTACGGTTTCTTTTTAACTTTCTAATGCAGTGCTATTATTATCTCCATGGAAATTTTAAAAGGCTCTAATGCCAAGGTTTATTTGCCTTTCCTGACTGGGTCTTTAGCACACCGCCATCAGACAAAAGCCAATGGAAAGGTCCTTCACTCTGTATTAGCCCCGGTGTTTGACTGGGCTGTAGGAATGTTTTAAAGGTCGTCTGAGCCGGGGAACCAGTTTGACCAAAGTTCTCTCCCAAAAGGTGGCAATGGAAAGAATGGAAAATCCCCAGGCAGGGTCACGGGACAGAGGAATAACAGGTTTGAAAAGGAGCTGGTGAAGAGACGAACAGAGGGAAGGAAACCTCTTTGTGATGAACAAAAGGATGGGGCAGGGGGAAAGAGAAATGTCGCTTACAGCAGGGAGCAGGGCTCAGTTTTGGTGCTGTACCAGATGAAGGATGCTGACGTGAGACATCGGTCACAACTGCACAAAACCTCTTCCCCCAAAGCCTGTCCCAGCCCAGCAGTCATTCCTGGTTCTCAGGGAAGCTGGCAGCTGGAAGAGATCAGAAGTCATTATATCAATCTACGACTGTGCTGTTAATAAAAGCCCAGAGGGTTTCCAGAGCCTTGAGCACAATTTCAGTGCATGTCAGCTTGTCAGGGGGCTCCAACGAATGAATCAATAAATCCATCCACAGCTTGAGAAGTGCTACACTTCCAGGGGCGGACTGAGATGAGCTCTTAGGCACAAGTTCTTCCCTATGAGGGTGCTGAGCGCTGGCACAGGGTGCTCAGAGAAGCTGTGGCTGCCCCATCCCTGCAGTGCTCAAGGCCAGGTTGGACACAGGGGCTTGGAGCAAGCTGCTCCAGTGGAGAGTGTCCCTCCGAGTGGCAGGAGTTGGACTTGGATGAGGTTTAAGGTCCCTTCCACACAAACCATTCCATGCTTCTATGAAAGTTAAGATTGTAAGTGATGGTTGTTTCAGTGGTAATAAAGATCATCAGGGAATTCCGTATTTGTACAGCTGCCAATTCAAATTCCATTTAAGCCCAGCCTTGAAGGCTTGGGATTTTAGCACTTTGCATTGCATTAAACTAAACTTCACCTACTTGGGGAATAAAGGGTTTTAATTGAGAAAAAAGCAGAAAAGGAAGGTTTGCCAAAAATCTATTTTGGGTAAAACTACTTCAGACCAGCGTTGTCACCAATGCAATGCTTTTTACATCAGTGAAGTTACGCTAATGCAAAACTTGGCCCTGATGTACTTGTATAAATATAGTATCTAGGAATCTGATGAGTGTGGATTGGTGCATTATTCATGGGGAGAACATTAGGAAGAGTGAGGCAGGAGAGCAGAGCCCTGAGCACCCCTGGGTCCTTTGGCCATCCCCACTGGGGAGAGGCAGCAGCTCTGGGGTCACCTCGTAACCCTGTTATCACAAGGCTGCATCCCAGAGTGCACATTCCTAATGGTGTGAGAAACGGGAAAATGAATGTGGAAAGCCACTGATGGGCACAAAACCTCCCTGGTGCTGCAGCTGGCACTGCTGCAGCTTCCTCAGCTGGGCTTTGCATCTGTGGGAGTTAAATACAGGTCCTGATCCATGCTGAATTCTGCCTGACCGCACTGTGTCTGTGTATATGTGTATCTATACACATAAATGTGTATATATATATATATATGTGTATGTATCTGTATGAAGAACTATTGAATGATAGCAATACTGGGGGTCACCCCAATCACCCCATCAAGCTCCAGAAGGAAAGATGCAGGTATAAGACCTGGGGCTTGCACTCTTCCAGGCCCCCGATCACCTTGGGAAGCCTCTACAGGTCCATGTGCTTGCACCCTGCAGGGATTCACACAGCTCCAAGAGCGTGCAAAGCTCCAGTTGTGTGCATCCATCCATGCAGGGATTTGCACACTTCAGGAGCATGCAAAACTCCAAGAGTGTGCTTCCCTCCAGGGATTTGCACACTTCCGGGGCTGTGCACCCATCCAGGGATTTCCACAGCATCAGGAGCATGCATCCTGCAAGGATCTGCACAGTTCCAGCAGTGAGCACACCTCCACGAGCATGCAAAACTGCAGGGGTCTGCATCCCCGCAGGGATTTGCACACTTTAGGACCATTCATCCACGCAGTTATTTGCACACTTTAGGGCCATGCATCCCCCCAGGGTTTTACATACTTTAGGACCATGCATCCCCCTCAGTTATTTCACACTTTAGGACCATGCATCCCTGCAGGGATTTGCACACTTGAGGACCATACATCCCTACAGGGTTTTACACACTTCAGGACCATGTATCCCTGCAGTTATTTGCACACTTTGGGACTGTGCATTTCTGCAGGGATTTGCACATTTTTAGGACCATGCATCCCCACAATTATTTGCACACTATGGGACCGTGCACTCCTGCAGGGATTTGCACACTTTAGGACCATGCATTCCGCAGTTATTTGCACTCTTCAGGACCATACATCCCCACAGGGATTTGCACACTTGAGGACCATACATCCCTTCAGGGTTTTACATGCTTCAGGACCATGCATCCCCTCAGTTATTTGCACACTTGGGGACCATGCATCTCCACAGGGATTTGCACTCTTTAGGACCATGCATCCCCACAGTTATTTGCACACTTGGGGACCATGCATCCCTGAAGAGATTTGCACACGTTAGGACCATGCATCCCTGCAGGGATTTGCACTCTTTAGGACCATGCATTCCTACAGGGATTTGCACACTTGAGGACCATACATCCCTACAGGGTTTTACACACTTCAGGACCATGCATCCCTGCAGGGATTTGCACACTTTAGGACCATGCATTCCGCAGTTATTTGCACACTTCAGGACCATGCATCCCTGAAGGGATTTGCACACTTCAGGACCATGCATCCCTGCAGGGATTTGCACACTTGAGGACCATGCATTCCGCAGTTATTTGCACTCTTCAGGACCATGCAACCCGGCAGTTATTTGCACACTTGAGGACCATACATCCCCGCAGTTATTTGCACACTTTGGGACCGTGCATTCCTGCAGGGATTTGCACACTTTAGGACCATGCATCCCCACAGTTATTTGCACACTTTAGGACCATACATCCCTTCAGGGTTTTACACACTTTAGGACCATGCATTCCGCAGTTATTTGCCCACTTTGGGACCATACATCCCTACAGGTATTTGCACACTTGAGGACCATGCATTCCACAGTTATTTGCACTCTTCAGGACCATACATCCCCAGAGGGATTTGCACACTTGAGGACCATGCATCCCTTCAGGGTTTTACACGCTTCAGGACCATGCATCTCCACAGGGATTTGCACACTTTAGGACCATGAATCTCCACAGGGATTTGCACTCTTTAGGACCATGCATCCCCACAGGGATTTGCACACTTTAGGACCATGCATCCCCACAGGGATTTGCACTCTTTAGGACCATGAATCTCCACAGGGATTTGACTCTTTAGGACCATGCATCCCCTCAGTTATTTGCACACTTTAGGACCATGCATCCCTGCAGGGATTTGCACTCTTTAGGACCATGAATCTCCACAGGGATTTGCACTCTTTAGGACCATGCATCTCCACAGGGATTTGCACTCTTTAGGACCATGCACCCCCGCACGATTTGCCCACCCCCCGCAGATGGATGCTCGCACTTGCGGAGCGCTCTCCCCATGGATTTACACAACTGAGGACCTCACATCCCTATGGATTCGCACGCTCGAGCACACACACTCCCATCGCCGCCTCCTCTCACCCATTCTCCTCCGCGGGGGCCGGGCCGGGCGGAGCCGCGGTTCCCATTGAGGCCGATGTCGGTCCGGCCCCCACCGCGGAGGGACCAATGGGGGCAGCGGACACGGTCGAGCCTCTCCCCGGCCTCCCCCGCCGGGCTCCCATCCGGAGCGGGGATATAGTACTATGGGAGCGGGGCCGCGCTCCGCAGCCGCGCACCGCCTCCCGGGGGAGCTGCGCTCGCCGCGCCGCTGGTCCCTGCTCCTGCCGCCGGTTCCGCTCCGTGCTGCGCCTCTGTTCCGTCACTTACTTCTGTGTTCTACAATTAGTGTTTTGCTTCGGTTTATTTTGTGGGATTTTTTTTTTTCCTTCTTTTTTCCCCTTTTTTTCCCCTTTTCTTGTTTGTCCTGGGATTTTTCCGCCCCCTCCCACCCCTTTTTTTTTTTTTTTTGCCTTCTTCTGCGCCTTCTTGGTATTATTCTTGGTATTTCCCCCCCTCCCGGCCCGCAGAGGAGTTCAGGTAAGGGTGAACGAAGAGCGCGGAGCATTCCGCGGGTGCGCATCGCGCCAGCGGCCCCCCTGTGCCCCGTTACCGTGGGGAGGACGGCTTGGGGGGGGGGGGGATGTGTTCAACCTCCCACCCCCCTCCGTGGCTATGGAGCAGCGGCACAAACTCCATGGGCTGTGAAGCGGGGGGGTGGGGGGGGGGAAATTCGGGGTTGTTTTCATGCTGGAGCTGAGTCGTGATGGGGGGGGGATAATGCTGGGTATCGCGATAAGGGCGCAGCGCGGGGTTGGAGGGGGGGATTGGATCCCCAAAAACTCCGGAGAAGGGATGTGGAGAGCATGAAACCAATTATAATGAGGTGGGAATTGCCCCCCCCCCCCCGCTTTATTCGGAGGTGCGGGTGGGGGTTCACCTCCGGGGGCTCGCTAGGAAACATAGGGCTTCCTCATGGAAACCGCAGTTGGGGATGGAGGGGGGATAGCTCTGGGAAATGAGCGTTAGGGAATGTTCCTGCAGCTTCCCACAGGAACTGCTTTGGGAGAAAAACAGCGGGGAGACCCGAAACACAACACCCCCCCCCGTGTCCAGGGAGCAGCGCAGCCACCTTGCACAGCAGATGGGAGCAAACGGGTTTCCTCCTGGTTTATGCCTTCTGTATTCATTTACCCGTTTATGTTTCCGGGGGGGGTTAATCCTCTCCCCATGTAATTTCTTGGGAGCACCAGGCCTGGGTCGGTGCCTGCATTATGGCTCTGTTTGGCTGCGGAGCAGGAGTCAGCCTGAAGAGGTTTCAAAGTCTTCTAGGGAACAGGAGAAAACACTGGAGAGATGAATCGTCAACTAGCAAAAGCTGTAACAGCTCACATAGGAAACCAGTGTCAGTGCATCAGAGCCCTTGCACTGGTGTGGGATCGGTTGTGCTGCTCTGACCATCCAAACGGGACAGGCTGGGAAATACATCCCAGGTCTCGGCAAGTTCCCAGGACTTCCATTTGAGCATTGCTTCGAGTCTGAATGTGCCTTCTCGGCTCTTTTTTTTGGGGGGGGAAGTTGTTATTTTGTTTAGCTGGTGATTAGATGGACGGGTTTAATCGGAACAAGATGTTACTGGCAGAGAGGACATCATAACAACCCAGGGAACTTAAACATCGGAGGCAGGCGTGCTGCTGAGCAGCTGCTGTATTTCACTCCCAAGCGGCTGCTTTTGGGTGGCTCGGGCACTGCGGTCCCTATCAAAGGTGTTTGCAGGCTCCTGGAGATGAAAGTGCTTCGTGTAAACAGCATCCTTGGTGTTCCTAGTGTGCACAGGCCTGGCTTGTTTGGGTTTGTTTGCGTCTGGTTTGGGCTGCGTCTTCAAGCAAAGAGAGGATGAAAGCTTTCTGGTTGTTAGGCTGGCCTTTGGGATAAAATATAGCCCGGGCCTGATCCTGCATTCCAGGCATTCCCCAGAGTCTTTTTGGCTGTTCTGCAAGTTTTGAGAGTGCACAGAAAGCAGATCTGGCCCGTGATGTTCTTGGATCTATTTTCCTCTTGACAGTCCCCTCTCAAAATGACTCTGGTTACACCAAGTGACATTGCTCCTTGTCAAAAGAGATGGGGAACACGCATGCTGGCTATTTGCTGCCAAGGGACCTCAAGCACAGCAGTTGCTGGGGGCTTGTTTCCCCCCCCCCCTCCTTCTTTAAGCCCTTATTCAAGTTACAGCTTAGCTCTATTCCCAGTGAAATATATGGATATTTTGGTATGTGGCTTCGTAGTTCTTGCAGGCATTTAAGGAAAACTTGAGCTTTCTGTGTTAAATAACTTCACCAGCTGCAATCAGTGCACGCTCCTTCCCCACATGCAGCTTTCCTTACTGAAACCCCACATTTCAGCCTGGATTTCACTCACCATTCCTTAGAAATTCAATCTGAACAATACAGATGTAGGAGGGAGGATCAGAAACCATCTGAGGGCAAAGCCTCCTTTCCACCCCACATCTCACGAGGTAGGAGCAAGCTGCTTGGGTGAATTGTGACTGGAAGCCAATACAAACTTCTTGGAAGCAGGTTGTGCTTTCTGTTGGAGAGCTGGGAAGAGCCCAGGTCTGGGGCTTCAGCAGGAGGAGCTTCCTATCCTGTGTGTTCAGCTCCTCTGAGGCTTCACTTTCACTATAGGACATGATTATAGGCTAAGGTCACAGAGCAGAGCTGCTAGCCACTGCATGAACTTCATGGTGTTCAGCACATGTGGGCATCTCATTATGGGGTCAGATGCTCTGCTGACTGACAGGCTGTGCACACCAGGAAAATGAATGCTTTTAAGTCTTTCTTTCAACCTGCCCCTGCTTCCTCCATGTGTGAAAGGGGGAGGAAGCTGTATCTTTAAGAAACATGGTTTGGTTTGGTTTTTTTTTTCCCCCCTCCTGTTCCCTATGAGATGTTATTAAGCGCTGCCAATGGGATGGAGCTCTTTAAGAGTGTTGTGTAAAACACCTCGCTCTGCATTCACTGCAGCGCTGAGTTTGGTTCTTCTTTAGAGAAGGCAAAGACAGAGCAAAATGTGGCGACCGGGCGGCAAGGATGCTCTGCAATCGCAGTACCAACCATCCCCTTCCCTGCACAGAACTGGGAGCTATTGACTATTCATGGCAAAGCGCATCCAAAGCGCAGCGGCAGAGCCTGTGGAAAATGACAGCGTGTAACAAGATTGAGTGGCATTTCCTTCTCGCTGGGTCACATGCCTCCCAATTCACACACACACAAACCCTCATACGCTGATCAAATGACTCCTATCTCTGCAGCCCGCATACCTTCCACAGAAAGAGTTGTTTTATTATGCACATGGACGGCTCTGTTTTCAATCAGTCACCTTGAGCGGATGACTGAGGGCCACTGTTCGCTCCATCTGGAGGGCTCTGCGTTTGCTCTCCAAGAGGCATAGAATCCATCCGTAAGCAATTTATTCACTTATCCTTTGGGAAATGGGGGGGAGGAAGAAAGAAAACAAATATGCAGATTCCCCCCCCTGGTTTCCCCTACCCATAAACCTTCCTAGGAAGTTTGCATGGCTTAGCTGGGAAAGCACAGGACTGTCGGCTGCGCTAGGAAGGATGGATTTTGGCCTCCTGCCCCCATGGGCTTGCAGCAGGATTATGGATCGCATGAATGGGGGGAATTGGGAGCGCTTACTGTGGGTCACAGCACATTGAGGTGCTGGGGGTCAAATGAGCCCTCCTTGTTTAGCACGAGGTTCAGATCACCTTTACCTCCGTACCTGGAGTATGGAGTGGTGAGGTGACACCCACTGGCCTGCTAGCCCATGGTTAATGAGCTCAGTGCAGCACCAGCCTTATTAAGGGCAGTGCAGGTGATGCTGACGTTGGCACACTGATTCATTACATCTGGAGGGGAAAATCCGCCTGCTGGATGCTGAAGCACAGTAAATATTTTTGGCTCCTGACAGATTGATCCTTGCATTATGCTGATTAGCCTGTATTTGTGGAACTGGGGAAGTTAAAAATAAGGTTGGTGGAAATCTACAAGAGATAAGGGAGGGCTTTGTGTTTATGGCCACCACCAATAAACTCTTATCTTGTATTTGTGGGGTTCTTTTTTGGTGGTACAAATTTCCACACTTTCTTTTTTCTCCCCATTCTTTTCTTTGGCTCTGGGCTTCCCTCTTAGCTGAAAGCCCATCATTTACCTTCTCTCTCCAGTAATGTCCTGTAAGTCCAGAGCGCACATGGTTGGGAAATGAGTTCTGAAAGAGTTCTTTTGCAAGTATCTGGTGCAATCCTGTGCAATGCTTCGGCCCTGACAGTCCTTAGGGGGTGGTACAGACGTATCGCAGCGTGTAGCAGCATGTGTACTCAGTGAGGCTGGGTGCTTCGGCCTTTCCTGCAGGCTAAAGAGCTTTACGAGCCTTAGTACATGGAGATAAATGATTAAACCAACTCCTGACTGTTGCTGTTTTGCTTTCCTACACTCAGGCTCTCACCTGAACTTTCACCGCCTGGTATATGCTGTTGGGATATCCATAAGAGATCGCCCAGGAATGGTGGATCACTTGCTGCCTACTGATGAATCCTTTTCATCTACAAGATCTTCCCTTGGATACTTTGGGGACATGACAGCAGGGGTGAGGTCCTACCAAATGCTGCCCTCTCCCCTGTCCGAAGATGACAGCGACTCGTCCAGCTTCTGTTCTTGCTCCAGCCCTGACTCCCAGGTTCTCAGCTCCAGCTATGGAAGCACGTCCAGTGCAGAAAGTCAGGACAGTATCTTAGACTACTTGTTGTCCCAGGCATCTTTGGGGAATGCCGCAGCATCATGGTGGGACAAAAGGAGACTTCAGCCAATAGTGAAAGAGGAGTACTTTAGGTTGCCTGAATTTGCTGTGGATATGGAAGACTCAGGACCATTTCAGCCCACGCTTGAGGAAATTGAGGAATTTCTGGAGGAGAACATGGAGCTGGAGCTCAAAGAAAGACCTAAAAGTGAGACCAAGGACTTGAGAGCTTGCAGCCAAGTTTCTGTTGCTTCGCTACAGCAAAAAGACCATATGTTACCCAGCGCCAGTTTAAAAGAGAGCAAAAATGAACAGTCGAGCAGCTCGGCAACGGAAGGTGGCCAAGCTTCAAACGGAGGAGTGTCCCTAGAGAATGGGATACCGGTTATGCTCCAGATTCAGCCCGTACAGATCAAACAGGAGTCCAACACGAGCTCCACTTCCCAAGGACCAGCACAAGAGAACATTAAAATTGCCCAGCTCCTAGTCAACATCCAAGGACAGACGTTTGCCCTTGTGCCTCAGATAGTTCAGTCATCCAATTTGAACTTGTCCTCTAAGTTTGTCCGCATCGCTCCTGTCCCCATCGCCGCCAAGCCAATTGGGCCGGGAGGCATGATGCCGGGGCAGACGGGCATCATCATGGGTCAGAAGTTTCAGAAGAACCCTGCAGCAGAACTGATTAAAATGCACAAATGCTCTTTCCCGGGGTGCACCAAGATGTACACGAAGAGCAGCCACTTGAAAGCCCACCTGAGGAGGCACACAGGAGAAAAGCCTTTCGCCTGCACGTGGCCGGGGTGCGGATGGAGGTCAGTATTGGGGTGCAGCGCTACCCAATCCCCCTTCTCCTTTTTACTCCATTGCCCTAATTTGCTGAGCAAGTGAGTTTGCACTCTGGTTTATAAAGTGTATCTGTTCCCAAAACTTACCCAGTTGGTTTGAGAATTAAGATCTTTTTATTCCTGTTAGGTGATGGAGCCGCTTTGATAAATGAACTAGCAGAGCATCCCCTGCCTGGCTCCTAAGTGCGTTCAAAACTAGTCCATCATAGCTTGTATTTCACTCCAAGAGGATCAGATTAAGCTTGTTACCACCAGCAATACCTTGTGTTCACATTGCTCTGGTTGCAACACAGTCTGCAGCAGATCCTTAAGGGATGCAAGCTGAGGGCTGCAAGTGGTTTAGGATGGTTTAAGGCAGAATCGGTGCACGTGGCTCAGCTGCATAGGGCTAAATGTGATCACTGAAGGGCTGTGATAAGTGAGTGTGGTTCGGAGCAGTATTCTGTGCAGTTTCATGGTAAACATGCCTCATCCCACTGCTGGAAATGCTGGCAGTGACAGCCTGGCATGCTCTGGGGTTTTATTCTCTGCCTTGATTCAGGAAAATGAGTGGGTGCCACTCGAAGTTGCAAAAAGCTGTCAGATGCAACAACAGAACCAGAAGGCTGCGGTGGAGTTAAGCATTGCTTCAATGGGAGATTGCAGTTTGGTTGAGCCTAACGTTTCATCTGATTGATATGATTTATTTACTTGGTTTTTAACACTAGTTGAAAAATTGAAACCGTTTTTCAAAGGTCAACTTTAACGCTAAGGAAAGTTTGATGGAAGCTTTCCTCCCTCACTCCAGTTAGCTGCGTTACGAGCCTGCCTGCTGGCTTAATTCACAGCGCCATGAGTGAGGGTGGGAGAAACCAAAATCTCAGCTCCCTTGTAGTAAATTAAACCAGGTTTCTCTGAAAAGACCATCCCGCAGAGCTTTGGTGAGCAATGTCTAATGAGGAAATGGGTTGTGATCATGGGCAGCAGGCGAGGTAAAAAGTAACAGGCGAGGGTTGTGTAAAAATGCAAGCATGTGAGACATGCAGCAGTTAGAAATAGCTGGCTTGGTTTGAGGGGAAAGGTCAGAGTGGGGCTGAATCTCTGCTCCCCAATGGGACCAGCTTGAAGTTTGCATCTGAGATCAATGCTATGGATTTTCTTTCCCTTTTCGGTTTATGGTGGCTCTGCAGACTGGGGCTGATTCCTTTTGTCCTGGTGGCACTTCTCGTGAGCTGGGCTGCTCAGGATGCACTGACATTAAGCCATGTTATTTAGCACACTGGTCCATACAGCCTGCTCTGCTCCTGACCTGCAGTACAGGCACTCGCTCCTCTTGATTCGGTTGCCAGAGTACGTGCAGGCAGCAGATGTGCCTCCTGCCTGCAAACGTGCCTGTGGGTGTCGTGTTGGCTTCCCTTGTGCTGGGATGTGAGCAAACCCCTTGGTTTTGTGACAGATGCATGTAGCACGTGAGGGTTTGTCTGATCCGTGCTGAGGTTTATGCAACGCACACAGGGACTTCTATGGCTCAGGATGACCTTCTCCAGCTCTGTCTTATTTCAAAGCTGGCATTCCCCAGGCTGCAAAACCAAGGGGAATGTGTAGGAAAAACATGATGTGGTAAGGGATGGAGACTGAGTTTACACTGGGTGCCTGTCTTCTGCCGGCATTACAGTGAATGGCGTGGATCAAAAGGAGGGTGCAGGGGTGAGGTGGACCAGGAGAAGTGCAGGTCATGCATCCAGGAGCACCCTGAGCTTTCGCTCTCAGCCAGCCACACATTTTTAAAGATGGGGGTCCCAACAGGGATGAGAAATCGATCACCTCAGCTATGGGAACGTGTGTGCTGGGCACAAACAGTGGCTTTTCAAACTCGCTGTTGCTGTCGGTCCTGTTGCATTTCACTGACCCCCAACACCCCCAGACTTCAGAAGGGCTCTGCTCTGAGGGGGGGTTTATAGCCAGCAGGAGAGGCAGCACTTGGGGAGTCACTTCCTGAGCTCACAGCGATCCTTAGCACCAGCCTGAGATTGCAGCACATCCCCTGCGCGGCTGCTGCCACATCAAAGGGCAGACCCGGTCCAGCTCTGCATTACCAGGCCCCTTTCATCAATAAAGCTTGTTTACCTTTTCCAGACGTTCAGCGAGAGCTGTGATCTCACATGACTTCACTCAAACACATCTGGACTTGCTGTCTGCTCCCAGTTTTATATCAGCACAGATGAATTTAAGCCCTAAACCACTGCTGGGTTCTGCTTTCCCCCTCCTTTCCCTGCAAGCTAGTGCTTGTGCCTTCACTTCTTCACCAAAGGCACTTCAGCCTGACCTCACTGAGGATGGTAATTTCAAACCCAAGACCAAGCGTTGCCTAGCACCAAGTAGCTGAGCTGTGGAGTGGGTTAAACCTTTCCCAGCTGGGAAATACGCAGCCCTGCAATGTCAAAGTTGCATGATTCAAATGCGCCAAGGTAGGGGTATATGCACAGAGAAGCCTTTTCTAACCCCTAGGACAGTGGGAGCACCCCAGCCTCTTGAGGAGGCTGAACCCTGTTTGGTTGTGCCCTTCCTTGGCACAGGGCAAGAGCTGTTCATCGGTGGCTGGTGACCCATTACGTTCAATCCATGCTGTACCGGTCGGCGCACTGATCCGTGTCATGCCAGTTTATACCTTTGGCACATGGCAACCTCTGGTTAATGCTGTTCCTGAGACCAGAAACCAGAGCTGCAGGATGGACTGGTCCCCAGCGGCTGTGTCATGGCATGGAGCAGGGAAACTCTGTCTCCCCTGGTGCAGCAGCGTACAAAGCTCCAGTTGTAAGGCTGGAGGGATTAGGCAATCGCCTCTCAACACCCTGTGAATCTTCTGGCTGGTGGCACTTCCCTGCTCTGCACGTAACAGTGGGCAGTGCAAGCTCTGCCTGGTTTGGTAGGGAGGGTTTAAAGGCTTATAATGCATGTGGTTGGGAGTGTGTATGGGACTGCGCAAGCATGGGGAGGGTCATGTGTGTGGGAGGTCAGGGCAGGTGTCTCGCATGGGGATTTTCGCTGGTGCTGTGCAAAAGGGTTTGTGTAGGAGGTGTGCTGCTTGGACACAGTGGAGCTTTGGGGATGGGGAGGATGAATATGGAAGTTCAAGGCTGGCTTGGAGCAACCTGTTCTAGTGGAAGGTGTCCCTGCCCATAGAAGGGGGTTGGAACTGGATGAGCTTTGAGGTCACTTCCAGCGCAAATCATTCAATGAATCTAGAGCCTCCTCTCCGCTGTGGAGAAGAGGTACACCCTGAGTCAGTTGCAATGGCTGGTAGCCATGGTAGCAACCACGGTGTACCAGGCTGAAGCTATTGTCCTTTCCTGCCCTGAGAGCCACACAGCAGTGTCACTGTATGGCTGGGAGACACAGGATGCATCCTACGCATCAGGGAGCTTCAGGATTTGTCTTCAAGGGAGATGTAGTTACAGGTCCTTTGAGGTCCCACCATATAGAAGGATGAAGGAGAGTCTTCTAGTTGCTGTGGAATTGCCCAAATCCTCCCCATCTTCCATTGGAAGCACCAATGACCTGGGATAGTGAAGTGTTCCTAGCTCTTACATGGGTTCTGTTTGAATTTGACATGCCACTGGGGATTATTTGCAGTTTTCTTGGGGTGATGTCAGTGCCAGAACGTGCTGCAAATACCCTTTTACAGCAGAGCGAGGCCACCAGAGCCTCCCGGCTTCCTTGTCCTAACCTTTGCGTTGTTTTTGTGTAAACACACCAACAGCTTGAGGTTTATTTCTGTGGGCTCCGTAAGCTGATCTTTCCGTGACTGCTGGGGAGCAGCATTGCAACATTCCTGCCTCTTCAGCTAAGGACATCGTTATGAGGCACAGTGTATTTTTATCGGATGAACTCATCCGAGCTCATTCCTGACATGCGCCTCTTGCTCCCCCATCATCCGTGTGCTTCCCACTGAAGTGCACTTGTGCAGCTCTCCAGCAGGATTAGCCATGTGCTGCTGCACTTCTGTGGCACATGGTGACCTCGATGGCCACGGATGTGGGACAAGACAACACAGCCACATCTGTTTTCACATCTTCAGGTGATAAGACGGAAGGCGCTTTTCCCTCTCTATTCCCTTTTTCCTGGATGTGACTGCCATCACTGGCCAAGGGACCGAGTCCCACTGAGGCAGTCCATGTAAGCAACATCCTGCCCTCTCCAGAAGGATGCTGAGTCCTACATATCCATAGCCCCACGACAGCAACCCTCCAAGGATGTAGCACTGGACTAGTTCATTGCTAATGACTTGGCCTTGCTGCTTCCATGTCCAGACTGTGGTTTTGGGAAGCCATGGATGGAAGGAGCATGGATGCCAGAGAAAGCAAATGTGCAATTACTAGGGATGAAGAGAAACCTCTGTCCTAGTCTTTATGTCCCAGACAAGGAACAGGTTGATGGCTCCATTAGGGTGTTCGCATGTCGCTCTTAATGGTGAGTTTGACTCTTTCACCATGGAGATACCAAAGCAAGGAAAGAGAGAAAGGCAAGAGAGCAGGTGAAGGAATCTCCCTTCTGGGAATGATGTGTCCACACCGTATCTTACCCACAGCGAGTATCTGTGTCTGCTTTGTGCTAGCTGAACACTCTGGGGTGCGTCACTGGGTTGAAGAGCTGCAGGAACCCAGGAAAACACTCCCAGCTTTCCCAGTGCCTGTGCCCTGTCTCTCAGATGGGAGATGAGAGCTCATTGCACCCTCCATGGGGAAACTTCTTTTTCTTTCAGGAAGGACTCATTCATAGGAGCCCAGCATCCGTGTTTCCCCCTTTTCATGAGACGCCTCTTTGCTCTGTTGGTGATGTGATATTTTGCTCCAGAAAGGCACAGCTTTCGACATGTTCTTCCCCCCATTTATTCAGCGAGTGCCCATGACTTCATTTATTTATTGTAAATAAACAGCTGATCCCATTTCTTGCAAGCCCTCTTTCTGTGCCCCTCTTTGTCCCTGCTCTGGCAACAAAACACTTCATTGCCCTTTGCCAGGCAGCATATCTTTTGTACCCATCTGGACAGGGCTGTTTTAGTGTGACATTATCAGTTAACCCTCTGGCTCCCAGTGCCCAAGTGTCCTTAAGAGTGAAGGATTAACTGATTTGAGGTCAGGATTCAGGGTGGCTATCTGGGGGGTTTTCTGTGGAGCTGGAAGGTGCAAACCAGCTCAAATTGAAATGACTCTGGGAGACATTGTTGGTAATGAAATTCTCGATCTTGAATACAATTTACCCTTGAAGTGACTATGCTAATGGTCATTATGGTGTTGAGCATCTCTGGTACTGAGGTGTTAACAGCTCTCTATTTAGCCTGCAGGAGTAGGTACAAAAGCCAAAGTTTCTGCTGGATCTGATAAGCCGTAGATTCTGGGGAGCTCTGTCTGGCTCTTATCTGTGTGTCCATCTCAATCTAGGTGCAATTACTGGGTGTCTGTTGGCTTGTGTCTGTGGCAGCTTGGAGCAGATCTCACATGCAGGATGTTGGGTTGTTATCTTTGCTTGAGAAGTGTTCTTGCTTGGATTTGCAGAGGAGAGGTTGCGGAACAGGCTTTAAAAGGGACTGGTGGAGGGATCAAGAGCAGTGCTGGTTTTGTTGAGCTGTACCCATGCTGTTGGGTTTAGGACAAGGTTGATGCAAACGCATTGCTCTGAGCCCAGATCTGATGTGGGATGTGGTTGATAGTTGCATGTTTCCTTCCATCACTGCTGCTGGCTGGGACCAGACTGTTGTGTGTCCCTTTCAGTTTGCATGTTCAGGCTTTGCCACAAAAGGAGTGTCCCAATGGCCTCAGGGGACTCTTTCATGCTGTACCATGCTGAGCAATGTAAACCCCATTCCCCTGACCAGGCTTCTCTTCTCCCATAGGTTCTCCAGGTCGGATGAGCTGTCCCGGCACCGGCGCTCCCACTCGGGGGTGAAGCCCTATCAGTGTCCTGTCTGCGAGAAGAAGTTTGCTCGAAGCGACCACTTGTCCAAACATGTCAAGGTGCATCGATTCCCACGAAGCAACCGCTCCATCCGCTCCGTGAACTGACCGGGTCCGCTCTCCCCTTCCCACCCAGCACATCCCGGAGCAGCCGACGACAGCACTTTGCTCACTACATTTCTAGTGATAATTTATTTGTCTCCACAGAACAGTCAATGCTGTTACTCGATACCACCGTGTCCGTGTGTCCCATGTCCTTTAAAGATGATTTGAGAATGAAGTTCTTTTTGGGTCAGGGGAGGGGGATGCTTCTTCCTATTTGTCTTCTTGTTTAAGGATGTTATTTTCCTTATTTCCTTCTATCTTTCCCTCCTTTGCTGCTGCTTCTTTTGGAAATTATAGTGTTTTATTTTTAGCTGTTTTCTGCTGCACAGGAAAATGTAAGAGTTGCTTGCTGCTAGTTAATTATAGCCCTGGCATTCCTGAGGGCTTTGCTCATGTACAGGCCATGCATTGTGAGTTTTTATTAAGCTGCTCTATTTGTCCAGTTCGGAAACAGCAAATTCCTTTGGAAATGAAAACAACTCCTTTGTTTTTGGGTCGCCTGAGCCAAGGATTTGTAGGGGGCTGGCTATAGGAGGAGGGAGAGTGGGAGTTGGGGACAGGGGGAGGCAAGGCATGGAGAGTGCTGGAATGCGCCTCTGTGCCTCTCTGATTTCTCCAGCTCACATCTACCTTTTCCTTGGCTAGGGCTATATATAAATATGTATATATGTTCATACATACATATATATATGTGTGTATTTAAGCAAAGGAATATCCCAAGCAAACCTGGCAGCTCAGGATGGATGAAATGCCTTGGAGTGGAGCCTTTTGGCATGGCTGAGTGCATACTGTGTGCATGCTTCTCCTGTCTTTTTCCTCTGTGGGGTGGAGGATGCCCATGTGTTGAAGGAAACACTGCTTTCCTTTGACTCTGGTCTGCAGTGTCCATTGTCTTTAGCAGATGAGCTGTTGTCTAGCACTAAAGCAGCAGGAAGATGTTTGTGAGAGTGGCTGAGCTCTATTCCTGTTTCTGCCTCCTTCTTGTGTGATCTTGGGGGGAGAAACCAGAGCACCAGCTTGGAGGTGCCTGGTGGTCCTGGTGAGCACCAGGCATCCCGAGCATCCATGGTGAGCCATCGCCTCGCTGGTTGGAGCTCAAGTCTCTGTCTGCTGGCCAGCAGGGTCTTGTAGGATGGACCTGTACCCAGGGGAGGGTGGGAGCCATGGTGGTGTGGTGGGACAGCACCATGAGACCTGGGTCCAAGGGTGATCTTCTCCTTGCCGACAGCCATGTCAGAGCTCCATGCAGCTGGGGCGGGCGAATGGGTGAGAACAGTAGCCAAAGGAAACAAAGCGGTGCTGTAGCTGGCTAAGAAGGGAATTAAAACAGATAATCAGATGGTAGCAGGCAACGATTGTGTTTGTGTTTCCTCTCGTTTTGGTTCTGTTGTGTTATTCCTTTTGAACTCTGGCGATTGTAAGAAGCTTTAGGAGAAAATAGAATTCAGTGATTAGGAGCAATTTCAGAATGGATGTTGCATTTCCTTTCCATTCGCAGGTGGCATCTGTTTGTCCTTTTGTTGGCAAAATGGGAAATGGGAAGCTGCGATTCTAGTGCTAGGCAGAGCAGCAGCCCGTGCTGTGCCAGAACAGCAGGTCTAGCTAAGGCAAATGCATTCCTTTTGTCCTCTAGAAATTAATATAAATGAACTATCATCTATTGACTGGTTTATATCACATCCTATGAATGTATGTAAATAAAACTGTACATAGATGCTATATCTATATAAAATATCTTTTAATAACGTATCAAATTTGTGTAAATTGGAAACAAAAAATACCTATAAAGCCAGTGTACATAAGTTACAATTCTGTATATTTTTCTTTTGTTCTTCATAAGAAATATATTTACTTTGACAATAAAATGAAAATGGAAATTTTAAATCCCTTCTTGAAATTATTATTCATTAATTTCCTTTGTAATCAGGATAATGGCACTTGAAATTCTGATTCACCTGGATGTAACCTTTCAGGTGCTGGGTAACAGGGAGAGGATGGAACACATCTGGAGTTGCCTTCAGTCTCCTCATCTCAGAAGGTTCCTGGGGGGCGAGAGATGCTCCAGCTCTCCCTTCACCACAGACCTCATGCCTCGCCTGGCAGCAGCACTGGGACCCAAATGCCTCCTGTGGTTTCTGACCTCTATGGAACAGGGCTGCAGCAGAACTGTGGGTAGTAAATTAGAGTGAGCAGGTTTTGAGGCAATTCAAGCTCTAGTGATTAGTGTGAAGGAGGAAGGGCTTCAGAGGCTGCTTCAGACTCGCTGTGTGACTCGGGACAGAGGACTCGATTGCCATGTGCTGCAGTTCCCTTTCTTGTAAAACAGCAATAATAACGCGTCATAGGGATGCTGTAGGACTTAATATACGTTTGTGTGGCCATTGGATGGAAGGAGCAAGCAGTAAGACCAGTAGTCACAGGATTAGATTACGAAAGAAAGGCTCAGCACGGCAGAGGTCTTGGTGCCAAAGTGCTTCAGTTGGCTCTTCTATAAATCCCATGTCTGAAAGAGTGATGCGAAGGATCTGTGGTGTGAAGCATGCCCCAGGTCTGAGGAGAAGATGCCCTGTTCTGCAACCACCATTGCTTCCCATTCGAAACAACAGGAGCATGCACACGATGCTCTAGTGATCTGCAAGCTGGGACATCTGTGCTTTTGGTTCCACTGGGAGAAGAAAGCAGCAGCACTACCTGTGTTAAAGCAACTTCTGAGTCTCCATGGGAGCAATGGTGCAGAGGGTCCGGATCTTCTCCTAGCAAGAATCACTCTGAGACTAATGGGCACTTGGGGGTTACAGCCTCTCCCAGAAGAACAGCCACCAAACCCGCCAGCTGATGAGCCAGGGCTCTCAGACCCTGACTACTTTGCCTAGAGGATCCCTCTAAGACTGTCAAGAGGACCAACGGATGAGGAAGACTGGGTCCTGTTCACTCCAGGTTATTGTTACCTCCTCACATGTAGCCTGAAAACCAGAGTCCTAAGTGCTACTCTAAGAGTCCTAAGTCATGTACGTGTTTATACTAGCAAGCCTGCACCAAGAGGATCTGTGATTCCCTTCTGTTCTCACCCTATCGACATCGTGCATTAAACCAGCTGCTTTATTCCAACCAGCATCTTGGTCCCCTGCTCTTCTCACCTGGAGTTCTGATATTGCTGTGACAATGGGAAATCCACCCTGCGAGACACCATTGTTCTTTTCCTGCAAGCGACGGTACTTAAAGCTGGAGTGGAGTGATGTAAAATACCTGCTGTTGGAGCAGAAATCTGACATCGAAGCTAGGTTTTAGCCTGGAATATTTTCCATGAAACACTTACTTAATCTCTCTTTTCTTTTTCCTGTTTTAAGTGTGGTTTCTGAGCATGGGTTGCGTGGGTTTTTCTGGTTAATACCTGTAGGGAAATATGTCTATGGAAAAGTTGCAACACTTTTGCTCATAGGAGTAGGGCTGTGTTTGCTGTGAAAGAACAGCTAGTTCTACATGAGAATTAATGATGTTTTCAGAGGTCTATCACAAAAAGAACATAGGAATTTCCTCAAGAGATTTTTCTGTTGGTTTTATATGGAATTATCCTGCCTGGGCCTTGCTGATTCATGAGAAAATGTGGCCTTGCCTTTAGCCTCATTACTCTTCACCCACCTGAAGATAAATATATATTGGAGAGCTTTGATGCTGCAACTGTAAATGAGTTTATTATGACTCTGCTTCAGCAAGTCTGCATGGCAAAGCACAGCATGGCATCGTTCTACATATGCCTAAGTCTCATTGACTTAAAACATCTATAACTGGGTTTCTGAGCTGTGAATCACAGCATGGACATGTGCGTAGTGTTAGAGGCATCAAACAATGATAATGATCTGGTTCTTAGCACTTGCAAGATCTCTGTATGTTTCTAAAAGGTTTTACAGGGTATTTCTGGCTGTTTATAGTCTCTTCATCAGAGCTGGTGGTGAAGGAATGGTATTGAGAGGTGAGGAGCCATCAGCTGGAAGGGTTGTACTCAAGGTAAGGACTAAGCATAAGGAATAAGAGTACAGTGACATTTATTTAGGGTGCCTTGACTTCTGTGACCCATTGCTAAACAGAGCCGTGGAGCGATGTGTCCGAGGCCACAGAGCAACGCAGAGGGAAATTGGGAACAGAACCAAGAAATCCCAAATCTCCTTTGCCCCAGACAGTGGCACAGAGCGCACGTCAATAACACGCAGTGGGTTATAGAAGGCAAAGTGTAATAGGACACGTAAGTGAGACATCAGATAAGCAAAGAAAGGTAAAGATAGGGCATAAGATAAAGTTTGGCTGCACTGATAACATCTACTGTTGGAAAGGATGCCAAGGAGAGAGGAAGGACCCCCAAGAAGGATCCTGATCCCTTGATGTCTGTTATGGAGAGGGAAGCCCCTTTGGCATTTGGGGGGGGAGCTCATTGAGCAGGGTACTGTGTTTGAGTTTAGATCCTGCAATGTTTGCAACAGTCCCCTGCTACCCGAGGGGTTGTTTCCACTTAAACCCTTGCACTGGGAGCCTTCTCCTTGCCTAAGTGGCCACCAAACATATAATCCAACCAACCAGCTGACTCCAGCACAAAGCCAGTGGCAATAAGCCAGTGTTAATGGTTACCCAGGCCCCTCGGTTTATGTAAGCCTGGATGTGCTGTACCACGGGCTCTTGGCTAGGACTTGCCCTCCCTGTCTGGGAGAAATACCAAGGACCTGCCAACACACAGAGAAAGCTGTTTGGAGCCAGTTGGGATTTTCCTTCTCCCTTTTGACAGCACCTATGAAACCCGTTATTCACTGCGTTCAGCAACTGTTGTGCTTTGCTTGCTTGTTATTCAGAGACATTGCTTTTAAAGAATGAGTTGTGCCCAGCTCCTACTGGCTTTGGCACAAGTCAAGGACAGTGACTACCATGGTTTATCCAGGGAAAGGTTTAAGGTAGAGCTACAGGTCCTGGCAGGTCTTCAGATTCCCTTGCTTGTCTCTTCTGGGACATTTGTGGTTTTTTGGCTTTTAATCTCTTATCTCACAGGTTTTAGTTATTGCTTTTTTTGAGGGGAGGGGTTAGGATGTGTGGTGTGTGACAAATAGATGTTGTAAGAATCTTCTAGCCTCAACATACTGCGAGGAATCTTTTAGCCTAACATATTGAGTGTGTGTTTGCATACAGTTAGAGGGGTGGGATTTAATAACTTCTGGTTAAATGATCCTGTGCCATGAGGCTTTTAGCTCCTCTGTTCTCAGTGTTCTACTGGGCTGAGCTGGAGCTCATCATCTCTTGATGCGCTCCCTACCTGTGTGCCACTTTTCTAATGGTTCTGTGGTTAGGCTGACACAAAGCCCATGTAAGCACTTGATCTTTAGGGCTAAGGCTGGATGAGCCTCATACTTCTTGAAGAAATCTGTTGCAGAAAGCTTTCACCAGCACATCCATCCTGCCCTATGGAGTGTGTGTGCCTTGGCCAGCATCACACTGAGCCCCAGCTCGCTATTCAAGGGTCCTGCAGTTTAAAGCAACATCTGACAAGGCTCTGGCCATCAAAGAGAAGGCGGCAGAGTTTGCATCTCTGCTGAGTGCATCAGGCTGAGGAGTTAGGTAAAATGGGAGTGAAATAAGTGAATGACAAATAACTGTTGGGGAACCCAGCTCTCCTCTTGCTCGCACTGCTGCACATCTGGTAACTCATCCCCTGCTCGTCTCGGATTCATAACCCTCCTGAAAGGGAGAGCAAACTGACATGAACGTGGCCTATAGCTTTCTGGAGGGGAGCAGAGGAGAGGAACCAGAAACTAAAGCAAGTTACGGTGTAACAGGCACTGTTCTGTCTTTTCCAGCACCAATGGAGCTACAGGCTCTTTGTGCAGGAGGTGGTGGCCTGAGCGAGCAGCCAGCATAGGAGCAGCCAGTGTACAGCATTCTGAGGCAACAGCAGCTTCATGGCAGGGGGTTAGTGAATGACAGTCAGAGGACTGAGCCTTGGACAATTGGCAATCATAAAGAGAAGGGGCTGTCAGTCCCTTAGGTCCCCTTCCTTGTGTTAAGGGTACTGCTTTTCTCCTGATTCCGTAGTTGATTCTTGGAGTGGCCTCAAGTGACTCTTAACACTTCCCAAAGCAGGAATATTATTTATCCATATGACCCAGATACCGGGAACCTCATTAATTACAGGGCTCTCTGAGATCTTTAGTGGAAACATCTATCCAGGAATTGTTTTGCATGCGATGGAGGGTGGAGTCCAGCAATCCACAAAATGAAAGGTACAAAGAAATACTGTTCTGTATCTAACAAGGCCTTTGGCATCTGCCTCTCCTGTTGAGTCCAGTGGGCACCAGCTTAAGCCCTGCGAGTTATTCCAACATTATGGTTGCTAATACAGGGATTGGGATATTGGACTGAAAAGCATCCAGGCATTTAGTAAACTTGCCTTCCATAAGCGAAGGAGTGATGTGAGCGTTCGAGTTTGGCTGTTGACTGCAGACTTTTTCTGAGAAGTCTATAAACGACAGCCAGGTAGTCTCTCACTTTTTCTTTCTCTGGACAGTGTTGTTTTTCCATGGACAACATGTCCTGGACCTTAGAGGGTTGGCTGGAGCTCGGTTCACTCAGCCTGGCTGTCCCTGGTGGCAGATAATGCATTGGGGAGGGCAAGGGGCTTGGAAATGTCGTTGTCAGAGCAGTTGGAAGAACACACAGGCTGTGCTGACGGCAGCAGCCATTGCAAGCGGTCCCATGGACCGGTGCCTGTGCTGGACCTTGGCTCTGCTGGGTCTGACCAGGACACTGTGGCACCACAGAGCTGAGATGTGGATGTGGATCTCCTGGGGAGCCCCTTGATGTAAATGAGATCTCTTTGTGTCATCTGGTGTGGAAATGGTCTCTGGTAGGGGCTCGTCCCTTCTGGAAGCCACAGATGCTCCTGAGGAAGATCAGATTTGGCTGGGAGGGGAGCACGGGGTGATGAGCAATCTGTCCTCTCTGAAAACTGAGTTAGTTACAGCTGACAAGTTTGCTGGCAAACTGTCCCTCTTGCTCCCCAGGAATTAATGGCACAACTGGAGGGTGTTCATTTACCTGCCGCCCTGGACCTTTAGTCTCCTCACGGGGTATTCCAACAACTGATAAAAACACAAACATCAGTAACACATTTGCCTTCAAGAAAGCATGGATTTTCTTTAGAACTGAAACTCAGCACAGCCCTTCTCAAGCACTGTCTGGTTCCCTGAGTGCTTACACCTCACTTGGCATCACTGGCTCTGCCTTGTAGATAATCCAGGCTTGTGCTCGAGATCAGTGACACTCATCAAGGTTTAATGCGAATCAATCTGCGCCATGCCTAAAGGAGTGGTTAGCAAGTTAGTATTGGTCCTGATGACTTCATGCAAGTTACCTGATACCCTGTGACAGACCTCTGGTGGGGCAAGAGCATGGATCCAGGGAGGGCTGGAGCCATCTTCCTTGCTCTGCTCCTGCACTCTCATTCCAACCTCAGTGAAACAAATCAGCTGTGCTAAATTGATAATAATATCTGGCACTCCTTTAGCATCTTCCAGTCGAGCAGCAGAATGTGCTTCCCAGAGGGGAATTGGGCATTTCAAGCCCTATAAAGAGTAGTTGTCACCTTCATTGTGCAAAGTCAGGAAATGGATTTGAATGATTTAACCAGTAGGTCTTGGGGAGCTTGTGGCAGAGCTGTAGAACAAACCCAGATGGACCAGTTCCTTCTTAGACCCAGGTGTTAATCACAGCTTAATCATTTGATGTGATTTTGAGATGTGTACACACTAATAAATAGATGCAGTCAATTGCAGCATGCTGGGGAGAAGTGGGAATACTTTTTAGCCCCTTGGATAGGCTTAAGACCTTCATGAGGTCAAGCACAAGGCATGATAAACGTGTTCATTTTGCTGACGTAACATAAGTAATGCTGGTGCAGATGTGCTGTGACTCTTGCAGCTGCTGCAGGACCTAGGGAGCAGTAGGGGAACAACTTGACTATGTCTGCCTGCGACCTTTTCAGTCCTTGCAATGGTTCTCAGTGATCTGTGCATGTGGGTTCATGTTCTTCATCATCTGTGGGGTCTGTGTTGGCTCCCACAGTAAGCAGCAAGAAGTTCAGGTGTTGATTTACTGCTTTTTCTGACTTTATCACCCCGTTAAGCACTTCCCCACTGCTCAGGACTTCACCCTATGATGTGATTACAGGGAGGCTGGTTAGCAGAGGTTTCCTTGCACTAAAATCCAACTTGCACCTTGCAGTACCTTCCTATTGTACATGTACCTGCAGTACCTCTACCTACAGTCTTTCCTCCCTTAACTTTGATACTTTATGCTTACTCTTCTCAAACACATTCGGTTTAAAGAAAATGACTGTCTGCTGATGCAGTACCTGTTATCTATTAACACAAACATTTTGGATTGCAAAAGAGTGCCCCTTTGGAAAGTTAGTACAGAAGATTCAGTCCAATGTAATCTCTGCTGTTTATTCTGATCTTTCATTCAACTTCTGCAACTAGACAATTTGTGTGGGATTTAATAAACTATCTTTGGTGTGATAAGTCCTAATTATTACTTTCAAGACAGTTTATTGGATCAACAAATAACTTAGTCACAAGCTAGAGGAAGGTTTCTACCTGCCTTACAGTGACTAAGTAGGAATATGGAACCCACATATACTGGGGATGCTGGTTGTGCTTGTTTAGATCCCACAGCTGCTGGACTGGTCCCTCACTGCTGCTGTGCGATGCCTGGACCTGCCAGTGTTGGGTGGCTTGAAGTGATTCGCCTTCTTCATCATTTTCTTTCCACTTGTCACATTTTCTCTGCAAATTTGAATTTCAGCTTTGTTTCCAGTTTTTGTAAAAGATTTTTATGTTTTTCTTTTTTTTTATCAAATGTAAATATCAAGAATTACGTGGGTTTGGTCAAACCTCAACGGTTCTCTCTAATGCTGACTTTTCAGCAGCCCCAGAAATGGGATTTCTGGGACCAAAGCACAAACACCTCACTGGAACAGACTCCTGTCATGTTTGTAGATGTTTTCATGGGCCACTGCCTGCCATTCCCTGGTTGCTTTTGGAAAATATCCACCTGAGCATCCTGTGGCTTCAACCTCTAAATGCAACCATGTGATAAAACCCATTTGCTGTTCCCCTTGCCCGGTACAGCACACAGACTACACCCATGCAGACCGTGTCAAGGTCTTTTGCGTTCAAGGGAATTGCAATACTGAAGAGAACTGAAGACTCCATTAAAGTCTTTAGGGTCTTCACGTGGAGGCAGCACAACAGAATATTTCTGATTAGTGCTGCGATATAATAGAATAGAATTCCAGAGTGATTTGGGTTGGAAGGGACCATAAAGCTCATCCAGCTCCAACCCCTGCCACAGGCAGAGATGCTTTACACTAGAGCAGGGTGCTCCAAGCCCCATCCAACCTGGCCTTGAGCACTGCCAGGAATGGGGCACCTGCAGCTTCTCTGGAGAGTCTCATTTCGGTTTGGGGCTAATCAGAGGTCTCAGCTGAGGGTATCTTCAGGCTCCCACAAAGGGAGGAGCTCAATTGGATGGATGGGATGGTGATTGGGTGCTCATGGGTGAGCAGGAAGGGGGTTTGGGTGCACATATTTCCAGGGACTGATCAAGGAGGGAGACTACGGTAAGGAGTTGCTGGTGTGTGGAGTGAGATGCTTTGAGGAATCAGCTTGCAGGTACTATGGTGGGGTGGCTGTGACTGACATGGTTTGATTGGGATTTTTGGGTGAGGAACGAAGGTCCATTCAGAGGTGAAAGAGGATTGAGGCTGGTGGTGTTTAAGCCTTGGATGGTGATGAATTGTGCTTGCTGAGAGGAAGTTGAGGTTCCTGAGCTTAGAGTCCTGGTTGTGTTTGGCCTTGCTCAGGGGGATGTAGGATAGGTTCCTAGTTCAGTCCAAATGGCTCTGCCTTGGCTGTGCCACAAAGTGCGACTCAGGGAATTGTGCTTCTTTCTGGACCTGCTGTTCTTTTCCTCCTGGCACAGAAGAGAGGGACCCCTGCTCAACTGTTCTAGTGCAAAAAAAGGACCTCTTGTCCATTCCTGTTTTCTTCTTCTCTGCATAAAAGAGGTTGTGCTTTGAACTATAAAGACAAGCACACAGGCTGTGTTTTGGGAGGCAAGGAGGAGCAAGCACTGTTTAGCCTCTGAGCTAGAGAGTTTCCTAGTACAGGGCCCAGTCCAGGTTTTTCCACATGTGGGCTTGAGCCCAGACATCACCCTGACAACATGTGGGAGCATAAATACAAACAAAAATAACTTCCAGATGAGGGATGTATGCAATGTGTTCTTTTACTGGCATTTATGCTTGCTTATTTGGCCGAAGTAGACAGTCAGTTCTGCTTATTGCAACAGGGTAGCAGGAGGATGCTAGGAACAGCAAAAGCGCCTGCTCAGCTGTGTCAGCATCCCAAGGGGGATATGAAACCCATGGCAGCCACCTCGAGGTTGGGGCTGAGCAATTTTCAGAGGGAAACAGGGCTCAAGAACCAGGAAGAACAGTCTTAACAGAGCAAAACCTTCTGGGGCACCGTGAATGATGCGTGGCTATTGAGGAGCTTCTGCTTTGTGGTCCTTCTCTTGAGTAGCCTCTTATCTGGCTGTGCTGTGTTAGGTCCCTTCCTTGTGGTGTGTCCTCAGGAAGTGGAAGCCATCCCCTGAGGAAAGGAGGTTTTGCACTGGGAATGATATTATTGGTTTGGTTTTTTTAAGG
This sequence comes from Forpus xanthops, assembly GCA_032466535.1. Lineage (NCBI taxonomy): Eukaryota > Metazoa > Chordata > Aves > Psittaciformes > Psittacidae > Forpus > Forpus xanthops. Next base: position 65,967 of record JASSUY010049336.1, read on the forward strand.
TAAATTTTGGCTGGGAGAATCCCTCAGCAGCCTGACCTCAGTGGGATCAGGGTTGGTTTGGACTCCATAGCCAGCATCTCTCAGGTCTTCTGTGGGGTAAGAAGGCCCATACCTGGGGCTGTAACCCATTGGTACCAGCTTCTCATTCCCTTCTGCATTGTGTGCCCTGCTTATGGGGCTGTGCATTTTACTTCTGGTCTCCCCTGAAGCTGGGGCTACAAAATCTGTATCACAAGCTCCCTTTTTTTTGATATCAGAAGATAAAACCACAATCTCTTACATGTGTATATATGCATTTCCATAGATAGTACAAAAATATGTTGTCCTAAGCAATGCTATCAGGATGCTTATGCATGATTTGGTATGGCAGCCCTTGGAGGTGCCCTGGTCTACCTGGCTGATGTATTTCTTGCCAAGTCATCCGCCTGGTAATATCATGGAGGACAATATTGACATTGTTTTCAAACTGGTGAGAGGAAACGGGGACTGGCTGGTGCTGAGTGCCCTTATAACTGCATGTCCTCTTTTTATCCCCCTCTGGAAAAATCGGTCTGTGAATATAGCTTCATTATATCCCAACAGCCAGTTCCTGATGTTGCTGCTTTGAGACTGTAAGTCTAACAGGTCTAAAAATAACTAACGAAATCACTCAAATAAGGCAGTAAGCAAATAGATTTTTCCCACCTGTTCATCCCTAAACACATGGACGTGAACATGTATTTCTATATTAGAACACGGCTCTGTGTCTCATGTGGGTATAAAAGGAAAAACACCTGGCAAAGAGCAAGGGCAGTAAGGCAAGTTCCAAGTTGTCACATAAACATACTTGTGTTTGCTGAGCAAGTGCTGCCTTATGCAGGCAGGCAAGGCGAGCAGCTCCCGCTTGCTTACAGAGCCTCACATTACCAAGCACAGGGAGAGATGACTCTGACAGCTGCAGATCACAGTTAGATCACAGGAGGGATGGAGGGGGTTATATTTGAAAGAAGGGACATGCAGGAACCCTTCCCAGCCTCAATTTGTGCTGGCTGTATGTGTGTAAAGTCCAAGTGCATTTCCTCCTTGGAGTTTGACTTCAGAAGGTGGCCAGGAGATAGCTCAACAGCAAAACTGAGATTTGGTCTGATGTTCTTAGTGCTATTTTTCTCCTCTTTTCCCCTTTTTCTGGGGTTTATTGCGTAGAGAGTTGTTCCTTGGGATGGCTCAGTGCATATTCTAATCCTTGTCCTTGCAGAAATATCTCTGCTGGCATGCAGAGCAGTCCTTTCACAGCATCAATGTAGAGGTGACTCAAAGGAAACTTTCCTGGTTGGATTCATGGTCATATAGCTGTAATATGGGGAGTAAAGGGTGAAGGAGGTACAAGAAGATGCTGTTGGAAGAGTGTGCCCAGGTTATGCCAGAGCCTGGGTAGGGAATATCAGTGTGCCCCAACGACAAGTGCTATTCGTGTGCTGTGAGGTTAAAAAAAACCCAAGTGGATGCATCCATGCCAATGGCTCTTTTTCTTGCCTTCCCATTCCTGTTTGCAGGCTGTGGTGTACAGCTCTCTCAGCCACACTCTTTCTGCTCCCTCACAGGGTCAGCTCAAACATGCTGAACAAGGGGCAAGGTAATGTCTAACTGGGACATGTGAAGACACGTGGGCAAATCTGGTGCTATGTGGGTGGGTGTCTTGGGAAGTTCTAAGCTGCTTTTTAGCTCTGTAAAGAGACCTGAAAGTTCAGTTAAGGATGAAACCTCTTTGTCTTAATCCAGTGCAACATTAGTTATAAAGCCTTCCATTCATCTGCCTCCAGCTGTAGTGGTGCAAAGGAGATATCAGGTTCACACTAAAAATGATCTGAACCTGTGACAGGCAGTTGCACCTAGTTGCATCTAATTGCATCTAGGCCTGGCTCCTGTAACAGCCCTTCAGGAGGGGCAATGAGGCTGTTGAATAACATAATCACACTTCACAGCTTTATTTTACATGGTGATTTTGCTGACCATCAATGGGAAAACCTGAATGTTGGAATTACTGGTGTGGTCTTCACTCTGGGTTTGATACTTAGGAGAAGGAGGATCAGAAGTACTGAAGTGCTGTGATTCAGTGATGTATATGTTACTGGTTTTGGCTGCATGACCTTTGTTTTAATCAGAATCACCAAATGATGTTTAATGAGGTCACAAATGGCAATGAACTGTTGTTTCTTCTTTATGAAGAAACATACCTGTTTTCTGTATTAAAAGCCTTGAATAACCTGGAGAAATGCTGCAGAATGGACTTGCCATCCCCTGCCCCTCCTAGAGAAGCTCTGCCTTGTGTTAGGATTGGACAGATCTGACAAATCACTATCCTAATACGTTGTAGTGGCATCCAAACATCTCGTGTCAGCAGCTACTACCTGCAATGAGATCTCCCAAAATGAAAGTGCAGGCAGAGGAATATTTCCAGGGCAGCAGTAGTAGGATGTAAAGAGGTATTTTCATTAAGAGCCATGTTCAGCTGGGATGGATGTTGTCAGAGACACGTTTAGTCTGGCTGTATCATAGCCACAAGAAATTACTGAAAGCAGTGATCTACTGAGGTCTTTTGGTATCTATGTACTGTAAATGATGTGTTGCTTTACGCTACTACAGTAGAAGCTGACCAAGTGAGGTTCTTTCTTCATGTGTCCTTGTTCTACTGGTGGACAAGCATAAATCTGCCCTACTTTATAGGTCCCTCCTGGCTGTCTATAGATGCTATTTCATTGATGAAAACCAGCAGTGCCTATCGAATGCTGTGGAAAGAGTGGCCTGCCAGGCACTTGAAACAGCAGTGAGGGAGGCTAGACATGGTTAAGCAATAGTAGGGGATGGGTCATTTTGCTGCAGCAATCTGTTTTCATTTGGTGCTGCCTGCTGGGCCCAATGCTAAGGAGAGCTCACCCATGGAATGGTTGTCCAAAGGACAGAATCTAATGAGGCTAAAAATGGATTGTACTCATTCTCTTTAGCTCTTGAAACAAGATAATGTATAATGCTGTTAGAGAGTGGAAATCATCAAAAACAATATGGTAAAACACATGCATGTTAAGTGATTGTCAGATGTAAAAGATCAAAGGAAATGGCTCTACTTAAGGGTGGTGCTGCATGGATTCTGGTAGGAAACAGCTCTCAGAACCAGCCCCAGTGATGATCTGGATGTTATGTGGGATATGTATGGAAACTTCAATAGTCTCAAGGTTCTACAGCTACTTCTGCAGTAGGTCCATGAGGCAAGAGAGAACACAAAGTGAGCTGCATGTTTTTAAACAAACAAGAGGATTTAGGTTAAATATTAACTTTTGGTCATTTCAGCTCTGATAGCTTTGGCCTTCAGGTTGATCATTTAATTGGCTCCTTCCTGTTGCTACAGCAACTGCAGCCCTGGAAGACCTTGATGTTCAAGTCAGCAAAATAAAGTAATGAAATAACAGAACTAAAGCTTGTCCTGAAATTTGCTTAGCTTTCTATCAATAAGTGTTTGTGCTCAGAGTCAATTGTTTAGACAAACGATGCTTGGAAGTGTACCGCAGGGTTCAATGCAATCCTTGTGCAACCCCATCCCAATCCGTCGGCTCTTGGGCACTGTTAAAAAGACTTCTAAAAAACCCAATAAACCTCAAATTCTGTGCCCTCCTCTGACGTGATTCACATCCAGTGGTGTTGTTTTCAGAAAGCAAACAGACTCGTTTGTTCTTGCTGAGTTATCATTGTACACGCTGTAATTCTGGCTCAGGAACGTGCATGCTCTCGATGAGCTGTGTACCAGTGGAGAGCCCAAGGTGTGACAAGAGCTACTCTTGGAAGAACAGCCTTCTTCTATGACCCCATCCAGCATGTGCTTGTACACAGTGCCAGGTCTCACCTGCTTCTTTCCTGTCCCTTTCAAATACAACTTCTGACTACAAGGTCCTTTCTCCTTGGATCACTCCCAGTCTTAAAGCATTCAAAACTTCCCTTGAATACTGGTTGCATTTGACAAACTCTTTCTGGGATGATTTCTTGGCAGGCATAAAACAATATGACTTTGTTGAATTCACTGCAGGTGTGCCATGTAGAGCCAGATGAGGTTTTGGACAGTTGTTTTTGCAGCAGGAGACTCCTCCTCAGCTCTGTTTGCTTCTCTGAATGTTGATCTTAACCCTGTTGTTTGAGTTCTCCCTGTCTGATTTTCAAGGGCAAGAATTCTTCTTATGTCTGAGCAATTCTCCATCTCTGACATGAACAGATGTCCAGAATGAGAGTGTGAATAGAACGCACTCTTCTTCTATGGGTAAAATGCTCCCTCTTTCTCTTAGAGAGATATAAATATTTTAATGACATGTAGGACTACAGCTGTATTGCTGAGTGCTCATCAAAGCTGCTGCCAAAGCTGCTGTTGCCTTTAGTGTGCAGCCCTGAGGACATCTTGATTGAGTTGTGTTTTACAGTTGTTTTTAAATGTAAAGCTTTATGGCCCAATTTAAAATACAGCTGGCAGGAAATGGTGGTCCTGTCCTGGAGAACACTTGAAACCTCTCAAAGCCAGTCCTGCTTCATGCTGAGATGGGCTGACAGCTCCGAAACTGAAAGCAGTAGCACCCATTGAAACTAGTTAAAGCCTCAGTAATATGGATCCTCCTGGAGAAACTGAGGCATATTAAATCTACAGTCTGAACCTGACTATAGCTCTCCTGGATTAGGGTAGATGGCCTGGCCAACAGTACTTTGCCACTTCACGTTTTATCATCCTGCTCTGGTTCTAAAAAGTACATTGTGGACCTGAGATAAGGTTTTTACTGAGCTGTCACTGTGAAAGCTGCTCCCAGGAACAGTTTCAATTCAGTGAGTCACAAACTTCCAGCCTCTTTCTCATCCAAAGCCTGCTGAAGTCAATGAAAAGCTTTCCTCTTCAACAGAATCTTAATTACTGTTAAGAACAGCAGAATAAAAGCACAATGACATCAGGAATTTGCTCTCTTGATGGAGGTCTGCACTGATCTTTGTTTTTTTTCAGTGAAAAATGGGAATGGGGCTGTTGGATAAAGATCTGTACTTCCCCTGCGTTTGAAAAATGGGGTCTGAGATGCGTTCATGCCTGCCAGAATACATGTACTTCTTTGATTGCTGGAACAGCCCAGCAAGGGATAGGCTGCCATAAAGGATGGACGACATAGTGATACCCTGGTCAGATGTGTTTCAATACAAATTCATTCCAGTGCTACATTTCTTCTTTAAAGCAAAACAAAACCAAACCCTCAACCAGCAACACAACCCTGTCCTCCTCGAAGCTCTTGGCTGATAGAGAATCATTGATTTTAAAGGTTGGTGGAAGAAATAAAAGAGGCAGCAGCCACAACATCGTAGGGATGCGTTTTGTTGGGCTTTAACAGTGTAAAGGTAGGAAGGAATGACAATAAAGACAAATGAAATCACCTCTCCACCTAACTTCTTCCGTAGGAATGTGTGTGTGTGTGTGTGTGTGTACAGGCACAAAAATATCCTGGTGAGCTATTACCCTGGAAGTTACTCAAGTCTTGGAGCTATCCAGTTCTCTCGGGAAGAAGAAGAAAGTCAAGCTGCCAACTTCATGCATCAAGTGGAACAATAATCCTGAGCGGAGAGAAAAGCTTCCAAGTCTTCAGATGGTGAATTATTTATCTGCTGACATAGAACAATACCCACTTTGTAGTTGATGGGCGAGATCCCCTATGTGCGTGGCATTAGAAAGCAATTGGGAGTGGAGTTACACCATTATAGTTGTTGGGTTTGGTAATGGGGGAAACACCCACTCCCTCCACAGCATTAAAAATCTATAATTAGCCACAAGGGAATCCAAATGTCTCTGTCAGCTCCTTTTGAGGTGTTTGACTATGATGTTACTGGGACCAAAGGATGCTGCTGGCGAAAGGTGTTGGAGTCAAAGTCTCTCATTTCTCTGTCTTTTTATTTTCACTGCAAGCCCTCATCACAGGGCTCTTGTCTCCAAGACCTGCCTGTAAAACACCTTTTGCACTGTGCTTCTGGGAGGATAACAGAAACATAGTTTGCTTTTTAATAGGGAAGAACCCTTTTTCAAAGTGAGTCTTTGTCCCAGGATTGCCAAGCCTTGGCCCTGAAGCTGAGCTCACAAGCCAGAGGCCTGGCTGAAGGTAACTGCTTTTGGGTTTTCATTGCCTGAAGCCCTGTCTGAGAACTGAGCTCATTCATGCGGGAACTACCTGAGCTCCAATAACTTCACAACATCATCATAAATCCATATAATTAGCACCAGTTATCGAGAAACAAAAAGACTTTGTATCTCATCACCAAACCTTTGAGTCAGCTTTTAATTGCTTTAACCTTTACAGAAGGTAAGGTTTGTGGACTGGTTGCATCATTGTCTGATCAGAAAATGGGTATTGCTCTCTCCAGCATCCCTGGAGCAGATGAGGTGCTGCTGCGTGAATTCCCTAATACCACTCTGCTATAAAAAACACCCACCCTTCAGATTTCCTCTGTACGTTGTGATGCCAGGGTATGAGTTGTCAGAAATAGAATCACAGAACGGTTTGGGTTGGAAGGGATCTTAAAGCTCATCCAGTTCCAACCTGTGCCAGCACCTCATCACCCTCACAGGGAAGAACTTCTGCCGAAGATCCCATCTCAGTCTCCCCTCGGCAGGTTAAGGCCATTTCCCTTGTCCTGTGCCTGCAGGCTCTTGTCAAAAGCCCCTCTCCAGGTTTCTTGCTGTTCCCTTTAGGCACTGGAAGCTGCTTTATGGTCTCCTCAGAGCCTTCACTTCTCAAGACTGAGATGTTCTGTAGTCAGAGATATAAAGCAGTGTTAAACATGGGTATCTCCTGATGGGGATAAGTGCACATAATAGACAAATGTCCTCTGCCTGGTCATCAGAGAGATGACATTACCTGCCCTCTGTGTTGACTTTCTCCATGGGGAGGTTAGGTGCTGGAGAGAGGCTACCCCTGCAGCCTGTCATGCAGGTCAGGGCCAGGGCACATTGCATTGCTGTTGCCTGTTGGAGAGATCAATACAGGACTTCAGTCTCCGCCACTTCAGCACCTTTCATTGGAACAGTGCTGACATCCATTTAACATGTGAAAAACATCCACATGCATTCCAAGTTCCCATTGAGGTAGCACGTGTCTTGCCCAGGTTGCTTGCGGATAGTGATTCCTGTCTGCACGCATTGCCTCTGCTCCTGGAAAGTATGGCTGTTGGTGTATATCACTCAACATAGAAGAACAGTATGGAAAAAAAATGAGTCATGCATGGGGGAAAGAAAGGAAGATCAAGGGTATGAAGACACCATCTCGTGTTCTAGTGTGAGCTAGCTTCAGGTACCACTTTCAGAGAGCTCAATGAGAAGCACAAGGCATTATCTAACTGAAACCCCACGGACAGGAGGAAGGCACTGTCAGCTCTTGCAGTCTCCTTCAGAACAGGAGAAGGCATTGCAGAAGTGTCAGATAAATGTGTTTTGGTGGTGTTTCCCCCCCCCCCAGCTAATGAGAAGATCAGTTCTCATAATCAGTCTGGGGTTTACTGGTGGTGAGTTGGCAAGACTTTCTTGTGTTAAATAAGAGATGAGTTCCAGTCATTAATGAGGCCAAATGTCAATGGAACTGATTTTATCCGTTCTCTCAGGCTCAACTCCTTCCTTAGCTGTTGTTTTGCAAAGGAGCATTGGTTATGATTAGTGGTGATTACCATGTTTTTGATAAAGGTGTCATAAACCACACTTTTATCTTGTGGTATCAGCTCCAGCTGAGAAACCACAGACACAGAACTTGACGCTGTTTGCTGCGTTCAGTCAACCAGCCTGATGCAATAAAAGAGCCCACATTCACCTCCTGTCAGAGCCTTTGCTTCCCTGTGTTCAGCACTGCAAACACCTGCAAGACCTTCTGCAAATATCTAATCACCACCTGCAATGTGACTGAACGGCAGGGCCGTTCTCAGCCTTCATCACCTTCACTGTCCTGGGCACGATTGCCAAAGTTGCTCTTTGCCTTCACTTTCTTCGAGCTTACACAACTTTGCTGTTAAGCACATTGCAAACAGCTTGGTGACTGATGAAATATCTCGCAGAGATGACAGCACACAGTGTAGAACTTCACACTGCGCCCTCGCAGGAGGGAGCCATGTGTTGCAATGGGATCTGTCCGAAAGCTTCAGGCTTTCTGTCTGACATACACTACAAACTGTACCATGATCTGGTGCTTTGAACAAGGAGAACTCCTCTGAGTTTGCGCTGAATTCAGGTTTGCAGCTACAGTGATTGTTCATTCAAGCCCTAGAGTTATTATCTAAGGACTTTTATATCCTATAACTTTGGGATCCCACCAGTGCAGAGGCATTTTATGGTATATATTCAGAATAACTATCATTGTGCCAAGTATACGTTAGGAGTGGAGTTGAACTTGGTGATTTTAAAGGTCTTTCCAACTTAGCTGATTCTATGATTCTAATGTGAGGGCATTTGTCTTGCTGGTACCATGGAAGATCTCTTGCCCTTGTAGCAAGGCCAGGTTTCCTTTGTTTGAAATGGGGGTGTTAGCACATGGCTGTGCTTGTGTTGCTCTGGAAGGACTGGCTCTGCACTCTAAGGTGCCTTCTATATTCAAGTGGTATAAGCACGTAGGTACCCAACTTCTAGGAGGTCAGAGAGACTGAAAAGGAAAGATTTTTCTCCTCCTTGGATTTTTCCTTCATCACTTCCCTTTCCAATAATCTCAGTCCCTCCCTGATGTCCTTACTGTCGGTGTCCTCTGTGCCAACACCCAGTGATGCAGAGGGAGCAAGTCAGCCTGGTGTCACATCAGTGCATCATCCCCCTGCGTAGAACGGGGCCACCAAAGCAGTGACTGCACTGCCAACATGGAGCAGTGTGTGGCTCTCAGCAGACCTTGCACCTCTTCCAGGAGCCACATGGGTTGTGGTGTTGAGAGGATTTGTTGTGGGTGCTGTGGCAATGTCAGGCACCTTACTCCTCTTGGAGGACTGTGTGCACTTCCCTAAGCTGAGGTCTGGAAGGAATCTGGTTCCCAATGAGCATAAAAACAAATGGATTTTGTGCCTCCAACATCCCCAGCTTTGGAAATCTCAGCCTTTAATTTTCATTGCTGTGTGTGGATGGCCAAGCCTGCTCTCCCAAGCGAGGCAGTGCCCTGGGATAACTGATTGGGTTCACTGAGCTGGAAACTTGACCCTCTAGAACTCTTTTTGGACCCTGTAACTGCTTAGCAAGTCTCCCATTTTAACCAGTGCACGCATGTGGCACGGTTTTAATCCTTCACTGCTTTTGGGGAATGGCCATTTAAAGAGAAATCCTGGCCTGGATACATCGGTGGGAATTCTGAACCCACTTCATCCAGAGCCACTGCTCTCCCTGCTGTGTCCTCACAAGGGCACTGAGCAAGCAGTGTGAAATGAAGCAGCGGGGTCAGGAGGAGGAAGTCAGGGTGCAGAACTGTGCATTATGCTGCTGCTGCCACCAAGGGACTCCTGCCAAGGAGGGGAATATGTACTTTCTATGCCTTGTACACACAGTCTCTCCTTGCTCAGTGTCAAGGCCACAACGTACCAAGTGCTTTTGTGAGAGAACAAAATACACAAGTAAATAGCAGCAGCCTTTAGCTCCAAACGGATCTCGGTTGGCTGCTCCTGTTGCTCAGCTGAGGGAAGGGCAATTGAATCATTGCCAGAGGGGGAAAAAACACCTATTAAAAGTGAAATAATTCAGAATACTGGAAGTGGCTCCCTAGTGTGAGAGCAACTGTTTGCCTTGGCCACTGACCTGTCCTGAGTCCTTTCCCTTCTCTGCTGACAAAGCCATGTTCAAGAGCGTTAGGATGGTTCCTGACCCTGGAAGGAAACAGAGCTGTTGGAATGTCCTTGTCCATACCAATACATGGGTTAGCTGGGAGAAATGATGAACAACAACAGGACGTTTGAACTAGTTGCAAGCATCTGGCGTCTGTGAACGCTGAAGCAAGGGAAAGGAATGGGGTTCTGACTCCAGTGTGAATATTAGGAGTAAAAAGCTTAAACTGAGCAATGGAAACGGTAGATTTGAATGTCAGAATATATTTCCTAACAGTGATTTGTGTCAAGTTGTTGAATAATCCCAAAGGGATATGGTGGAAATCTCATACATAGAGATATTTCTCAAATTAGGTTTGGATGAAGGCAGCAAAGAACGCATATTTGCAAAAAAACAGTGGAACTAGATATCTAGGAGTATTTTCCCATCTCTAACGTGTGATTTATGCTATAAGCACTGCCAGACCCTGCAAACTAATCTGTTGTACTCAAAGTGACTTAAACACGATTGCTTATATTTTTATACCCCTCATGATGTTAAACATTTGGTTTGCCGGGAAGAGTTGGAGTATTCACTTTACTGTGAATGGATTTCATGAACCGTAATTACTAAGCAATAAATCCATACTAGTGGGAAAGGTTTCAGGCCTTGTGTTGGATAATAGGAAAGGATAGGAACTGACTGGTTTGGGGGTTATGTTTTTGTGTGAACTCGGAAGGAATTGAAACGCTAATGCTGCTTTTGAAGGGCCAGTTCGGGCAGAGGCCATAGAATTGTTCTTTACATTAACAGTAAAAAATGTATTTGCACAGCTCTTTCTCAGATAGAAGCTAGCACAGGGACAGCTGGTTTGGATTACGCAAACAGATGCAATAGCTGAGCAATTACAACTTGATCATGAGCCCATGTAAAGTGAAGGGAGCTTTACAGTCCATGCTTAAACTGCTTGTGATGGGCAGGATCAGAGCTGCAGATGGGAAATCCTGGACGTGCCATAGTGGTCCTAGGAAGGTGTTGGGAGTAAGGTTTTGTCCTGTGGCAGGCTCCTTTTGTGCACCGCACACCTCGGTCTGATTTACTGATGGGCACAGGCACTGAGGAGCAGCCAACTTGACTGTGGTCCATTGGCTTTGCTGGTGCTTCTTCCTGCTGTTGGGGTAAGTGTAGGAGGATATGAATAGGTATAACTCTGGGCAATTCCCTGCATCATTTACAAGGGCACTGTAGTGATAAGACAAGGGGAATGGCTTTAACCTGCCAGAGGGGAGACTGAAATGAGCTCTTGGGCAGAAGCTCTTCCCTGGGAGGGTGCTGAGGCGCTGGCACAGGGTGCCCAGAGAAGCTGTGGCTGCCCCATCCCTGCAGTGTTCAAGGCCAGGTTGGACACAGGGGCTTGGAGCACCCTGCTCCAGTGGAAGGTGTCCCTGCCCATGGCAGGGATTGGCTGGATGAGCTTTAAGGTCCTTTCCAACCTAAATCACTCTGATTTTGGGGGAGAGGTTATTTCTTGTGTGTTGCCAGAGGAGTTTGCTACTGATCATTACGGTAATTGCTATCAGTGGTAACCAGGTTTCATATTTCTACAGACACACTGAAAAGAGAGCTTTTTGTCCCAAAGAGCTCAAAATTCTAATTTGCATATGGATCTATTGTTCCGTGGCTGTTTTAGGCAAAGATCACCATAGTACCAAAGCATAACCAGGCTTACCCCCCCAAAGGCAACAAGGCTTTGATTGGTGATGGCAACAAGAGTAGGGTTAAGCCCTTACGATCTGTGTCTCTGCAGTGTGTTTAAGTATTGTTTTCCTCTTCCTGTTTGCTACAAAGGATGTGCAGGGTGTCAGTAAGCAAGTTACAGCTTCATCTGTTTATATATATATGCATAAATATACTGTAAAAATGTTAAAAAGAAGTAATTACAAGCATACAGATGTCCAAACCCAGCGTTACCTTATAATCATCAGTCGTGGGGCTGCACTGGAGCAGTGATCCAGCACTGCTGAGGACATCAGAGGAAAGATGCGCACTCGTGCATTCAGGAGCTGTACAAAACTTCAGCCTTTAACTGCTCATAAAAAGCCATGGTTTGTGCAGGGGGTTCCTTTCCCCCCCTTCACCTCCTGTGCCCCAGGGCAGAGCCTGTTCACTGTGTCCAACTGCACTGAAAGTCTTCTGTTAAGTCAGAGTGCAAGCCTCAGGCTCTCGATGTGACCCTGAAAATAGCATCTGTGACCCATGTGGGCCTGGGCCTTCTCACTCTGTTTAATATCACTGACAACTCTGTGTAGGAGGATTGTTTCTGGCGTGTCCATGAGTACTCATAAAGCATTGCTCTGCTGATTAAAGCATGTGCAAAACAAACCATGTCAGGTCCTGCCTTCTCCGGAGGCAGTCTGCCCAGTGAGACCCTCTGTGAGCCTTTGTTAGAGAGAAGCAAGAGTGGGAGACTGGAGAAAGCGGCCGCTGTCCTGTGCGTTTTAAGTCTCTTAATGAAAGACAAGCTCAAACTGCTTCCCCATCAACATGAGCTGCCTGTGCAGCCACCCCAAAGCTCTCTGGTCTGGTTTGGTTCCTCTATGCCTCCATGACAGCAAACTGTGCTGAAGTAGAGCTTGTTGGCGCAGGGTGAGAAAGGAAAAGATGACCTAGCTGCTGGAGGAGAGCATCCAGGCTCCTGCCCTCAGGCTGGGCATCAAGCCTGTCATCTGGCTGTTAAATCACAGCTGGGTCCCAGGTTGGCCAGGACCTGGCTCTGGGGGACACACTGCCTGCATCTGCCTTGCAAATGTCTCTCTTTCCCTATCCCCTGTAGCTCAGATTCCCAAATCGCTCTGTGTGGTAAAGAAGGGGATGTGGGGATCTCCCAGGTATCTCCTTCAGTGATGGTTGATCCTGTTTTAACAGCCCTGCTCATTCTAGTCTTGCCTCGTTCTGCAGAACGCATCAGGTACTCGGTCTCCTCTTCCATCTTGTGCTCCTGTTTAAAATCTCTATCACCTCTGCTGGGGTCCTCACAAGTTATGTCGGAACTGCAGTTCTAAGGCGAAAGTATCCTTATCTGTTTAGTAATCACTTCTGGTCATCTCAGACTTCTCCAAGAACTTGAAGACGCTCAGAAGTGTGTGAACAGGAGGTACTGAACACTGCATAGGTTTAGATCTGATAGGAAATGGTATTGTATGGGGGAATGACAAGGCTTCACATTTGCTTAGTGCTCTGCCATATGGCATTGGGCAGACCCCTAAACGTTCACCTCCTGCCTTTGTGATGGGAATAATACGCAGCCCACTTCAAATTAGAGTGGGGACCTCTTGACTCCTTCTAGGATGACACCCTTGCTGTGCAAAGATTGAGTTTTATTACAGATCCTAGACCAACCTTTATCTCGTGGTGTTTGATCACTGACTATTTTTTTTGGCTAGGTGCTTTTCCACTGCAATTCCTGCTGTGACTTTCCTAACACTGCCCTTTTTGTCAGTCTATGTGTTTTTTGGTTTGGAACCCTAGATCTCTGGATAAGCAGTATCAAGTATTGCTTTTAATATTGAGCAATTAGATGATAGAAAGCTCCTCCACAAAGCCAATAAAATGGTCTCTGGTGCACATACAGTTATCAACAGTGCTTTGGTGCTCTGTTCCCTTCTGCTTTATTAACCCTGGCCCTGTGGGCATTGAGCAATGACCCAAAAGATGTCTGTGCTGCACGTACAGTGCATTCTGCTGGCCACTTCTACACAGCAAAACAGAACACATTTCCAAAGCTGAGGAATTGTACTTCCAAACACATCCGAAATGTCAGCACTATGCTTGCAAACATCCATGGTGCATGCATGGCTATTTAACCAAGAAATGGGCGTTTGCTCGCACTAACTTAATGGGGACAATTTGCCTCTGTACGATGGCTGTAGCTCCAGCAGCTACAGGAATATCCAGCCTAACGACTTGTATCTGCAATGAGGCTTTTACTCATTCACAAAGTGACTCTCAGTGAGACATGATCCTTCCTTCAAGTGAAATCTAGGGGATCTGTTCTTTCTCTTTGTGCAAGTGAGCAGGATGTATTCTACAGCAGGGATTGAGGGAATGGTATGGAAAAGAGCTGTCTGATGGGATAGGGCACACACTCTTGTGCAGAAAAGCTTATTCAGTCTCATGCAATGGGCTTTATTTTTACTTCTGATGGCTTCTCTGGGGCTTTGTTGGCTATAGGACAGCAATATAAGAGCAATATGTTACTCATCCAAAGCTACCTGGCACGACTACCTCAAAAACGAATAGAGCAGTGAATAAATACAGCACAGAGGGAAGTGATGACAGCAGCCACATTTCAAATAGGTTAATCTCCGTTTAAATGGTGTTTTGATGAAGAAAGATTAAATGATGTGCTGGAAGTGGCGCAGTATGACTAATAAGAGAATTCACAGTTATAAGTGATACGAGAGGAAATATCAGAAGGGACATAAACCATCAGGCATCCACACACTGGTGGATTGTGAGGATAAAAATGTGCTGATTGGCAAAAGTTATCACTTTTTGGCTGTATTTTAATCTTCCTCAGGGATGTTTCAGCCCATTAGAACTGTCTCCAGAGGATCCAGAGATGAAAACTTGGGCCCAGAAGTGTCTTGCAGCAGCTCCAGGCTATGGCTGTGTGAATGAGTCGGCCTGAGATAAACTGGGGCTGGTTTCTGGCTTGTTCCTGCCCAATGACAGCCCAACTGCCCACTATGGGACTGCGGAGGGTGGAAGCACCTTCCTGTGTTTTCATGGCCAAGGAGGCACACTGACATTTGTCCAAGGGTACATCCAACTGCTGCTCCTTGCGGGATGGCAATCACTGTGTGCTGTTTGTGTAGCCGTAAAACAGGAGGGAACAGCAAGAATGTCAGAGCCCCATTGATTTGGCAGGGGAGCTGAGATTTTCAATTACATGGTGAGTACTAACGTTGTGTTGTAACTCTATGTGTGCTTCTTCATGGATTTTCCAGTATTTATTAGGCCCCTTAGGCTGGGAACAAGTCATATTAGTGACATATAATAATAATTAGTTCTGCTTTACAGAATATAACACTGGAGCAGAAAAATGATCTGGCAGGTGCTTAGCTTGGGGCTAGAACAAAATCCATCCCCAGCAGCCCTCTAATGAAGCTATATTGGCATAGTCCTTGAGATGATGACACTTCAGCTGTTGTTCAGCTGAATACCCGGGGGTCACTGTCCACTTCAACCAGTAAAGCTCAGCCCATTTTAATAGGATATGGAGGAATTTGCCCTAAGGCTTCTTCCTTACTCTGTGAGATTGTGTTAAACCCATGTCACTGTGCAGTGCCATGATGGTACTGCAGGACCTTGGAGATATCACAGCACTAGGAAGACAGGACCCAGCAGCTTGAACCAAGCCCTGCTCCAATGTTGCAGGGACCACACAAAACATCTTCTGACAGAGATTTTGATCCTTCATCCCTGTGGCATTGAACACACAGGAAAATACCAATAGCAGGAAAGCATCCAGCAAGAGAGGCAAGACGTTTCCGTGAACTTTTCAGTTCAATTACTGTATTTTAAGCCCTATCCAAAATCTAATGGATCAATGGGAATCCTTCCAGTAACTTCAGTTGGGTCTTATAAGGTTTTAATTAATGTCCTATTTGCTATGATTATGCATGCTCCTCTCTCAGTACCACTTGGGGTTGTGCCTCCAAAAGAGAATTAAGCAGGCTCCTTGGTCAACATTCTGCAAATGGCAACAACTTAAGTCACTTGGGAAGGATTTGATAGCAAAGGTTTGTCTCCAACTGTCAAAAAGATTACTATTATAAATGGAGGGAGAAAAAGCCATTTTGAGCTTGCTTACGGCAGATTTCCAGCTGTATTAGGTTTAAGGCTAATTTTCTGATGAGAGGTAAAGGCTTATTGTTGAGACTGGAAATGCCTTAGGATGAAGTAGCTGTTGGAGTTAATGTGAGCGTTTGGCATCAGTCTGCAAACTCAGCTGGCTCAGAGCAAGCTCTGTAAAGGCTCAGGCTTCTCCTGTGGTTACCTTTTTCCCTTTGGGGAAGTGTCAGTGCTGTGCTGTACCAATCCCTCATTCTCCAAGTTTCTTGTGCCTCTCAAGCAATCTGTCCCATCACTTCTTCAGCTGTGCTGCTTATTAGCTCAAAGAATCCTCCCTTTGCTCTCCAGCATCCATCCCATGTCCCAGCCTCAGCAGCCACTCTGTTCCCTAAAAACCAGACAGGATTTTAATGACCGGCTGGTATTGAGTGGCAGCT
This sequence comes from Forpus xanthops, assembly GCA_032466535.1. NCBI lineage: Eukaryota > Metazoa > Chordata > Aves > Psittaciformes > Psittacidae > Forpus > Forpus xanthops. The sequence goes on from JASSUY010049336.1 coordinate 82,053, forward strand.
TGTGGGTGCTCATGTACCTGTTTGCACCCACAAATCCCTGCCTTGCACTAGAAAATAACTGGGTTTGAAACCACAGAGCAGCAGACACAAAGGGCTGAGCAGAAAAAGCAGTGCCCATCTTGAAGAGCATCCCTTGGTTTATGACTGACTCCCTTTGGGCTGCTTTTAGTGGTGTGGGAATAGAAATGGTGATATGTACTCTGTAGGAGCATGTGTGTGTGTATGTGTACACCCAGAGACAGGCACGGTCAGAAACAAACCACAGAACACATCGCAATGCTTGAACACACTCCAATGTGTCTATGGACATCTTGTTCTCCTTCTGTCCTTGAGGTATCGGGTTTCCCTGTTTACAGTCTGCCTCATTCAGGATCTGGAATTCCTAAAGAGCAGCAAAACACTATCATGTGACTGAAGACTTATTTCCAGGAAAAGCAGAAGAGGTTCTAGGAAAGGTCAGTTCCCACTTGCTCCCGTCAGGAATTCCGAATGAAGGAGATGGAGCCAATGTGAAGTCCCTGGTCATTTGTCTCTGTTGTACCTGGGATGAGATCTAAAGGAAAATCTAATGCTTGATGCAGAGTTCTTCTTGTTTTATTCCCTCTTTAGCGGGTTATTGACATGCAGCATTTCACACAATAGCAGGATTCCTGCCTCCTGGTATGTCAGCCTTGTAGGATACTGTATTCAGGGTTCCTGGCACTCTCAAGGTATTCCTGGTCCTGGATGAGATGGAATCTGAAGGATGAGCAAGGCTGGAACCTGCTGCTGACATGCTTTGTTTAGCAATGGATAGAAGATGATGGGTGTGATGGAATGAAGTGCTAGAAAATGTGATGGAAATCCCTACTTACCTATCGAATGGAAGACCAGGAGAAGCTCATAGGGTTGTCTTGTTCAGAGCATCATAGATGTCTGATGGCTGCCCTGTCCTGAAAGGCCTATTGCTGCTATTGAGAGAGGGACGTGGTGTGAAGGACACTGGGAATTCCCGGAGACCTGCTGCTGAATCTCTCCTAGAGGCTGCAGCTACTGCTTCCATCCTTCTCATTTGCTGGCAACAGCAGAACCCTTAGGTGATGATAGATCTTGAGTCTTGTTCTGATAACATTGTAGTCAACAGCAGAAAACCCCATTGTCTGAACTGTTGCCCTGCAGCACTGTGTCTTTGTGCTTTGAGGTGCTGAGTTTTCTGGTCCGGCTCCAACAAGAGCATGTGCAAGCAAGAATCCTGCCAAATACTCACGTGCTTAAGCCCTTCCTTAGATCCAGGCTCAAACTCTCAGCCTATGATGATTCTCTACTTGTGCCCAAATCTGCTGGAAAATCAGCATTTAGAGCTTTCCTAAGGTATCCTCCACTTGTGGAACCTACTCATAGGTCCAAACAAGTCACCCACACAAAGTCCTGTTGCGCTGTATCAGCATTGCAAGAGTCAAGGGTGAAGTTGCAGGGGGGTTAACCATCAGCAAATATGCAGTAAACACACTGCAGTTCTATTGCCATGTGAGAGCAGGAGGAACTTTAGACTCCATTGACTATTCCAATGCAAATCAATGCTGGATTATGAATCAAAACTAGAATTTGGAGAAGGAATGAGGGTCTTCAGGTTAATACCAGAGATCAACCATGGGCTGATCTTTTTGAACACTTATGCCTTTAGACTCATAACATCCTGCAGCAATCAGATTCATGGGTCCACGAGGCTCAGTGTGACATATATTGTGCTCTTGTTTGAAATCTACGTACTACTACAATGCATTATTTAGCACTTCTGCATGATCTCCCTTGCTTAAGTGACAACATCAGGCAGTTGTTCCTGAGGTTTAAGTCCCTTGTATCAGCTGAGCAGAGGCATACTGTGGTTCCTGTCAATGTGTGGTCATCTGGCCACTGGACTCTTCGATACTCTGTGTAGAGGAGGGCCACAAAGATGATCAGGGGACTGGAGCACCTCCCCTATGAAGATAGGATGATAGAGTTGGGGCTGTTCAGCCTGGAGAAGAGAA
>JASSUY010049341.1:0-18202 GCA_032466535.1 Forpus xanthops
GTTCCATGTCCTTTTTATGTTGAGGACACCAGAACTGCACACAATACTCCAAGTGAGGTCTCAGGAGAGCAGAGTAGCGGGGCAGGATCACCTGCCTCATTCTGCTGGTCACACTCCTTTTGATGCACCCCAGGATACGGTTAGCTTTCTGGACTTCAAGGGCACACTGCTGGCTCAAGTTCATTTTGTCATTGACCAACACCCCCAAGTCCTTTTCCTCAGGGCTGCTCTGAATCTCTTCTCTGCCCAGCCTGGCCTTGGACACTGCCAGGGATGGGGCAGCCACAGCTTCTCTGGGCACCCTGTGCTACTGCCTCAGCACACTCACAGGGAATTCCTTCCTCATGTCTAATCTGAGTCTCTCCTGTGTCAGGTTAAAGCCATTCCCCTTTGTCCTTTCCCCTACAGGCCCTAGTAAGAAGTTTGCTCTCCATACTTCTTTTGGCCCCTCTAGGCACTAGGAGTTGCTCTAAGGTTCACCTTAAGGAGCCTTCTCTTCTCCAGTCTGAACTATCCCAGCTATCTCAGCCTGTCTTCTGTGCTTTTGTATTTGCACTAAATTGCCTGCATACTTCACGCACTTATTCACATTATTCATACACTTCTTCACACACTTCTTCACATATTTCCAAGGACTGCAAACGTATGAGAGCAAATTAAAGAGCCACCTGTGTGGTATGAGTGTGATGCAGGGCAGTGGTTTGGCATGACCCAATGCAGCACTGCTCTCAAACATGATACTTGGTGACCAAGGAGAACATGCAACACATGGTTATATCACTTTGAAACAGTCGACATAGAGTGCTGGGTCCAGCTGTGACTCTGCACATACTGCTGATGTACTGACAGCCAGTGCCCTTTTGCATCTTGTGATGAATGCAAGTAATATACTACAGCATGAAGGAACTAGCCTTATATGTCAAATGTATCCATGGCATTGTACCAGATACTTGAACCAGAGAAAATCACAGGTGGGTGGCAGGAGCTCCTGTCCTGCTCAGTGGAATGAAGGGTGGACCGTGAGTGACCTGAAGTGGAAGCTGGGACCATCCTGACATTGTCTTCTTTTAGCAGCTTCATATACAATGTACTGCTGTAGGTATAGCTGGAATGGACTTAAACAGAGAAGAGATGGCATAAGAAAAAGCTGACATCTGTTAAATTAAGCAAAATAATTCTTTAATTGTTCATCCACCAGACTTTTTCCTCAGGGGCAGCCTGAAAGCACAGTTAGAAAAGCAGAATAGGAGCAGAACGAAAAAGCAGGGTTAAAGGCCACTGTTTGCACATGCTGTTAACTTCTTACCCTCTCATGGACTCTAATTAAGCAGCATTAATAGTAGAATTGCTGAGCCACCCCTAGATATCAGTGGCCACATCCTGCTCTTCACTTTGTAGATCAGTTACAAATTTTAGGCTTGTCTTTGTTGCCCTAGTTTCTTCACACACATTCTTTCAAAGAAAAGATTGAGTCAGATTTAACCTTACTGGGCATCTGATGCTGTGTGAACTTCTAAATGCAAGCTTAGGGTGGTTAAATTAGCAGGCTTGCAGTGCAGCACAGAGTTGAAGAGAAGTAGTAAAAAGCATGACAGATGGGAACTGGAGTGATTTTAATTCAGCAACACCAAGAAGATCATTACACAAGCCATTTATTTGTTAATGGGTTCAATACGTGTCTGGTATTTCCCAGCTACTTACCTTCTGAATGTCTCTTGTTATGGCCACATAATAGCCATACTAATAGTCTGCACATCTTGTTACTCCCTTCTGTAGTTTAGTAAATTATGGAAAGATCAGCAACTGTTCAGCACACTACACTAGTATAATCATGAGTGCTTTTGCTTTGACATTCTAGATTCCTGAAAAACAGTGCAATTCCTGAAATTATACAGTGGGTCTGAGGGCAAATGTTGTAATTTTATTGAAGGAAGGAAGGATGCCGACCTGTGGAGTGCACTTCAGCAGTGAAAGTGATAGACTTCTGAATAAAGTACCTCCTGCTTCCTCCCTTCTATGAATTACCTGCAGTGATGGGGTATGAATCTGAGTGTGGGTATACACCAGCTAAGTTAGTAGAGGTAGTTTACATGGCTACATGACACACCTTTCTAGCATGTATCAGTTCAGAAGCTGCAAAAAGATTTGATGTTGTTTTACAAAATAGATGATTTCTGCCCTTTCCCCTGCATTTACCAGCTTGATTTATTCCTGCCAATTTTGTACACATTGACCTAAGTCTCACCAGTGCTCTGGAGGCCTTCTAGTGGATTAAAGAAAGAAAATGTTGTGTACTAGCCATTTTTCATGTGGGTTTGACTGTTATTTAGTGAAAGCACCATTTTTACTTGTCGTGAACTTGCATTTAAAAAATGCACTTTTCAATCATGAAAAAAGGAACAGGAATGCTACCAAGGTGAATCTTTCCAGGATCCATCTGGTCCAACATGACCATGGAAGCTACAAGAATTCCACAGTGCATGGGCATGAAATCCTCTAGGTCAAATTGGGTATGTCTGCAGAGCCACCCAATGAGACACAAAGAGAAAAGGGCCAGGGTTTGGTTTTCTTTGCTCCGTTACATTTCCAGCACTGCTCATCCACATCATCACTTTACTGCCAGAACATTTTCACCAACTGCCCTTTCTTGGTATGCACTGGACTTGCACAGGGCACGAGCTGTTGGAAAAACTTGTGTCCCTGTTGCAAGTGGGATGCTTGGTGACTGCAAGTCATTGTAGCAGGGAAATCATTTTGGACTTACTAATTGCACATTTTCTGTTTCCCTAGAAATTAGGGGACACAAGTTGTTATGTTCCCTTTTAATTAGGTCTAGAAATAAAAAAAGTCTTTGCTTTCCTCAAGTTTGAATTTACTGCTGTTCAATTTTCTTGATTAATTAATCTTATTTATTAGATTAATTAATTAATCTTAATTAATTGGATTAATGAAGACAGAGATGGTAAATTCTTGATCTCCCAGTTAGGATTACTTATAGTTTCACCGTTTCCTTTTCCTGAAGTTCTTCTAAGGTGCTTTAAAAGCATATGTACCAATATAGGAGCACCTCTGCTCTGGAGACAGGTTGAGGGAGCTTGTTCAGCCTGGAGAAGGCTCCAGGGAGACCTTAGAGTAGCCTTCAAATACCTAAAGGGAGCTACAAGGAATCTCGAGAGGAACTTCTTACAAGTGCATGTAGTGACAGGACAAAAGGGGGATGACTTTAACCTGAGAGAGGGGAGCTTTAGATTAGATGTTAGGAAGGAATTCTTCCCTCTGAGGGTGCTGAGACACTGGTACAGGATGCCCAGAGAAACTGTGGCTGCCCCATCCCTGGCAGTGTTCAAGGTCAGGGTGGACAGGACTTGGAGCAACCTGGTCTAGGATCGTTTGGGTTGGAAAAGATCTTTAAGATCACTGAGTCCAAGGTGTGTGATTTTAATCTGCATCTTTTGTCACACAATTTTTAATGCAAAATGAGGTTTTTCTTGAAGGCATAGGGAAGTATCTTCAGGCGCTCTTGCTATCCTCCAATACTCACAAGTTAAGGGCGTTCTTTGTGTGTTTATGTAATAATATAGGAATGGAGAGGAAATTTTGAGTGTGGATGATAGCCATGTGGTTTTGTGTAGAAATGTACCTGGGGTAGAAGACTTTTGAAGCAGGAATGGTGTTAATTAGCTAAGAAATTGTAGTCAGTTGGGATAAAATGTACCAACTGGTGTATCTGTTAGTATGTCACTCAGAAAGTGATACCAGTGCAGTGTTTCTGGGAAGGCATTGTGCTTTCATCAGGACAAGAAGCCTGTGTTCTGGTAGTCATTGAAATCATACTGACACTTGTTCAAGACTAGCTGAGTTAATGCATGCATTCTAATTGGTCAGATTCTAATCTGTGTAACTGTGATCCAGCTTTATGACCTCCAATTTCACATTAGCTTTTTTTCCTGTCTTGTTCAGCTTTGTTACATAGCATTCCTTCTGGACATCTTTATGTTTCATCTCAGGTTTGGGTGGCAGTGTGTTATCTCTCAGGTATATGCTAAGAATTAGTTTTCTGAAAGTGTTAGAAATTTATGAATGAAACTTGTTGTCATAGTCTTTAATCTGCTATTAATTCCTCTTAGCTGATGAGACAAAGCAGAGAGAGGACTTATGTGCAAGCATTAATCATGCTGAAGAACACAGTGGCCAGGTTTCTGACTGACATGTCCATCCAGGAAAATCAGCATATTAAATCACAGTAGTTAGATTTGAATAAAGAAGAAATTACTCATGCTGAGGCAGGAATGCAAATATTAGCTGAGGGACAGCAGTGTAGGTAAGCCTTCCAAAGAAGTTAACTATATTCTAAAGGGTGTACAGGGAAAAAGATGAACTCATTGCTTATTTGAAACAGTGAACTCTGTAAGAGCTTACTGTGAACAAGGCAAAGTAAGCAGATGGAGTTGGGGCAGATAAAAGAGCTGGTTTTGAAAACCTCTTGAGATACCTCTGTGATGATATGAAAATAGGACAATCAGGAAGGTTGGTAAATACAGTGGAATTACTGTATTTGGGCTTGTTTTTAAAATATTTGTGATGCTGTAAGAGAACACTGACTTCTAAAACAATGTTAGGATATCAGAGGCTAATCTTCTTTAAGATGGTGTTTTGTGTAACGGTATCTGCTGCTGCATCTCAGACATGCTGCCAAGTGAAAAGGGAAGAGGAAGCTTCATCAGCGGGGGGGAGATGCTTAAAAATGTATGGCTGTGTTTTTTTCAGTCTATGGGTGCAGATCATGGTAATCTGAAAGCCAGATCTACTGAAGTAATAGAGATCTTCCTGCCTATTCAGTGGGTCTTTCTCTCAAAGCCTGGGTGAGCTGTTGCTCAAATATAGGCTGGTTACAATTTGCTTGTCATTTACATTGTGTTTCTTTACCTGGCCATTTTAAATGACCTATTTAGCTATAAAGCATGATGCTTTGGACAGCTTCTTTTGAGCTATGATGGAAGTAAGTTATAAAAGTTGAATAAAATCTATAGGTTTTTTGCAAAGGAGCATTGGGATGTATCTGGGGTCTGGGGGTTCTTGATGCAGTGGGCAAGCTTGCATTATGTTATAGTCAGAGCTGTAGCCTGCAGATTTACAGATGTAAGGGAAACATTGAGGACACACAGATGAGAATTTACCTGAATATATCAGTGCTGTGCAAAATCAAAGTATAATTTTACAAAGCTTTGATGCACTGTTAGACTTTAGTCTTGATTGGATTTTCAGTAACCAAGGGTTTTCCAGCAGCCAGTGTAAAGGAGAAAAATAAGTCACTTTTTTTGGACCATTTCTTTTGTTTCCTTGTCTGCTTTCCTTTGTCCTGGGAAGAAGGGAGAACGGGAGGAAGATTTTTGGAGAGAAGAACATTGTTATAATTTCACAATGCACGACCCTTTATAAAAGCAACCAGTATTTCAAATCTGTCCTGAAATCACTCATATCCTCAGATAACCTATATAAAATCAGCAGATACAACTGCAGGGCTGACTATGACGTGAGCTTGCACCCAGTTATAACGTGTGGATTAGACATTTTGAATGTTTATTGCTTTCCACCACACTTCTCATGTTTTCTACTCTTACCTTTCAGTTAGGCATTTCCCTTTTTTAATGTTGATTCAGCTTTTAGGTTTATGTTTTATCTGAATATCAACTATTTCCTGGATTGCCTTTACTTCTCACAAAACCCAGGTGATCCAAAAATATATCCCTCATGTTACATTGGGAAGAGGTTATAACCAGGGAGAGCTAAAAAAAGAAAGCAGCATTGCAATTTATATTCATCAAGAGGCAAACTTAATGCCTCAGAGTTATATTTCAGGTTTACATTTTCTGGTTTCTGAGAGCTCAGCAGGATAATCCTGTTCCCTTAATGTTGTTTTGCTGGTAGAATACAGTTATATAATATTGCCTACTTTTCTAAATCATTTTTTCTATAATTATTGCTTGTCTGAAAAAGATTAAGGACAAAGCAGGTTCAAGTGGGGACATTGATGTGGGTCAGTATATCAGCAGATGTATGTAAGAATAGTCTTCAATAGAATTTTGAACTCTTTGTTCATTTTAATCCTTAAATGTCTTGAGAAACCTTTTCCAGTCCTTTAAGTGTTGTGGTTTTTTTTTTTCCCAGCTAGCTAACCCACTCAAACAAGCACATTTCCATCCAGACTGAAAGTATGCAGCCCCTCCCCACTTAATATCACAGAATCACAGAATAGAATCATAGAATCATTTAGGTTGGAAAAGACCTGTAAGATCAGCAAGTCAATTTGGTAGCTAGTGCTGCCAAGTCCAGAAGAAACTAGGTCACTGAATCTCTCCAATGTAAATATCTGCAGTTTAAAGACAGTCTTAAATTCTTACATCTATAAAAGCAACTAAATTGTTCTTAGACAGTTCCCTTTTTAAGTCAACAGGCCTGATTTTTATTTACACTGAAGCCCTTTTTACCTTTATGGCAATCCAGTAGGACTTTGTGGTGAACGTAAGTGTAAACCACAGTGATTACACCACATGTTGATATTGTTAGCAGGGGACCACCAGCATTGCTCATACTACTGAACTAACCCCAGGAAATTGTTAAGGTTTAGTTCACAAAATGTATAATGGATTATATTTCATGTACCAACACAACCTTTTGTCTAGCAGAGTATAACTGTACTAGGACTCTGATTCCAGAGGTGAAGTGTTTGAGGGAAACCGATGTCTGCTACCACAGAGGTGATTCAGCTGTATGGGAATAATTAAGCCTAATACCGTAAAATCTGGAGATGCCAGTAGTTGTCAGGAAGCCCTGGGGTTTACAGCAGTCTATTTACTTCTCTTGTTTTCCCAAAAGGATCTAACTTATCTTCATCAACAGGGAGGTTTGAAAGCTGCTGCCCTCAGGTTTGAGTTGTAACAAAGCTGTACTGATCATTGTTGAGGTTGGGGGGGGGGTGTTGGTGTTTGGTTTAGGGCTTTAGGTTTTTAGGAGGAAGAGAATTTTATAGCTTATGGAAGAACTGTTGTTTTAAGGCTGTATGGAAACCTCACAGCAGCCTTCTGATAGCTGAAGGAGGCCTACAAGGATGCTGGAGAGGGGTTCTGCATCAGGCACTAGCAATAGGGCAAGGAATAATGGGTCTAAACTTAAGCAGGGGAGATTTAGGTTAGATAAAAGGACGAATTTCTCTACTGTGAGAGTGCTGAGGCACTGGCATAGTTGCCCAGAGAAGCTGTGGCTGCCCCATCCCTGGCAATGTTCAAGGCCATGTTGGGCTGAGAGCAGCCTAAGTGTGAGGTGTCCCTGCCTGTGGCAGGGGATTGGAACTAGATCATCTTATGGTCCTTTCCAACCCAAACTATTCTATGAGTCTATTAATTGCTTGCTTTCTTTATAGCATCCTCCACCATTCCTTTCTTTGTTTTCTGCTCTTCTTCTATATAGACTTGCCTTTTCTATTTTTCCCTTTCCCTTTTCTACTTTTTCTTTCATTTTCTGGTTAATGCTTTCACATTTATGTTGTCTGCTTCCTTTCACAATTTTAAATAGCTTCTTGATTAAGAGGTCCAGGAGGTCTTGATTTTGGAGCTTTTACCCCTGAGAGGATGCTCCAGGTTTGCATGTTTATTTTTCAGTTGCACCTTTGAGGGTGCGGAATGAAGGAGGAAACTGCCTAGTCTGTGTCATGACATCCTCACTTTCTATTGTGAGTGGTGCATCATTGATGTGGGATCAGCACAGGTTGCTTCAGTGTCCTGCAGTTCAGGTATATATAATGCTACTGCAGAAGAAGAGGATCAAATATTAATGCCACAAAGCCAGTCACCAAACTCTTCCCACTTTCAGAGGGGTCAGGGTTGACTTCTGGTTTTAGCAGGCATCCTTCATGTCTCTGTAGACTGGTAGCACAGCCTGCCCTAGAATGGAAGGGGAAAAGTTAGGTCTCCTGTTCTCTTAACTAGTGGTTAAGATGCATGGAGCAAGGAGGGGGCCTGAATCACACCTGCTTCTACTTAGCCCAAAGGTTTGGATGCTGACGAAGAAAGTTTTGTTCCTACTAATGGAAGAAAGAGAAGAGCAGAGTGAGAAGTGCTGCTGGAAGGGCAGCCCTGTGGCAGAGCACCAGCCTCTGCTCACTGTGACTTCCAGCAACATCCCAGCTCTGTTCTCCTCTCCTTGCCCATCAGCACTCATACAGCTGCAGACAAGCATAGGAGCTACCTGCACAGGGAAAGAAGGAAGAGATGAGCTGTTTGCCTGTCAGAGGGCAGGAATGTTGCTGTGGGGATGAGGGGGAGATGTTTTCTGCAGAAGATACCTGCAGGGGAGGTAAGGCAAGGGAAGAAGTCTGGGTAACAGGGGACATGGAGGTTGTCTGGGGATGGGAGTCACTTCTGTTCTGTATGGGTACCAAATGAGGATGATGTAGTTGGTGTGTGTAGCATGAGGTATGAACCTCTGTGTTGCCTTGCTCTACTCCACAGAACAGCTTCCCAGGGTTGACTGAAGTGTTTGAAATGAATTCTACACTGATTTCCATCAAAACTGACACATGCAACAGAAAATACCTCTCTTGCTGATAAGATGTGATTTATTTATGAAAAGCTTCAAAAATTATATCATTATGCACGCTATAGTTAATGATGTGTCTGCAGTGACAGCACTTCTGCATGTAGTTGACATCCCTTTCCCCTCCTATCATATTTAATGACTTTATGTTCAGAAGCCTTTTGCATCCAATATGCAGCAAGCCAAATCCTTCAGGAGCCTTTCTGTGGTGACCAAATTGCTGTAGTGAATTCAGCTGTTATTGGAGATTGGATTTTATAAAAGCTGCTTCCCCCCAGAAGTCTGTGCCATATTTCAAGTTTGCTGTAACATCCCACCATGGTCATTTTCAGGATGAGTCTGGCCCCTGTTTGCTTCATCCTTTAGGTGATTTATTGCCATTACATACAAGGATTAGCAGAGATGGAGCTGGATTTGTTCAGTCTTAAGAGAAGTTTTAGGTAGGATATAGTGATGCCTTTAATACTCAGTGGGAGATTGTAGGGAAGGAGGAGGCAGACTTCTCGCAGTGCATGATGAAATGGCAACAGGCCATACACACAAGTTGCAATAAGGGATATTTTGATTAGACCTCAGGAATATTTTTTTCCTCAGGACAGTAGTCAAACATTAGCACATCTTGCCCAGAGAGTTTATGGGACCTCCATCCTTGGAGATACTCAAAGCTGAACTGGATAGGGCCCTGAGCAGCCTGCTCTAAGTTAAAGGGTCAGATGACTTCAAGAGCTCTCTTCTAACACTGATTATTCTATGGCAGACAATCAGTATAGGTACAAGCCTGCTTCTCTGAGATAAGACTGTTGACTTTTTGAAGCCCATTGCTCCAGAAAGAAGCAATGTAAGAAAAACAAAACAGTGAGTGCTGCTGCCAGCAATAGCTAAATAGGGAAATAAAAGTATTTAAAAAAGGGAAAATTAAAAACAACCACCACACAAACAACCCTCCCCCTAGGTTTCCTAAGCTACGGTAAGTAGTTTCTGCTGGGTGTAATGGATCTCCCAAAAGATAAGATAGGAGAAACACAGAGTGTGCATAAGGCTGCATTAACTAAGTAACTGTAGATACTGTAAAGGGAAAAACTTAGGGGCTTTGTCTTCTCAGCTTCCTATGTCAACATAACCAGAAAAAATGCTTTGTGGAGCAAAATGTTTTATTAGTAATTCAGTGAGATCAAGGGGTGCTTGAAGTAGCAGAGATATTTCTCTGCTTTTTAAATCAGACTGTAAATCTTTGAAGTTGCTTCATTGCTGCCTGAAGCAGGATCCAAGGTTGGAAATTAAAGAGTCTGTAACTCACTACTGGAAATAATGGTATTCATAGGGAATCAATGTTTGGGGCATTCATTTAGAAGAATGGTCATTGTTTGGTGCCTTGCTGCTGCTTGTATGGCATGAAGGGTCATTGACTCAATTCCCTTGTCCGGAGGCATTGAGCTGTTCTTTATACAGAGCTTAGCTGAAGGATATGGTTGTCTCTCACGTGTTTCTCATCTACATATTGTCCCAACCAAACTGCATTAGAAGAGTGAGGAATTCCTGAAGCTCTAGCTTAGGCTGTCTGGAAGTACAGACTGTTGCCTAACACGGTTTCCTGCCTGCTGAAGACATCATGGATGTGTAAGAGTTTAGAATATTTTCACTACATATGCCCTACAGTTTGATCACTCTCATCATTTCATAGTGCAAAGAAAAAAGATGTTAACAGCAGCTCTTTAGTCCTCCATGCAAACAAAACATGTTCTTGAAAAGTTTGAATTTGGGGTCTACCGGAGCAAGGCTTATGGAGAATTAAAGGATCCAAGCAGTGCTCAATGGCTTGTCTCACCTGTCAGTGACAAACCTCCCAGTTACATTAGGGGGCTGTAGGGTCTTTCTTAGCTGTTCCTGAGAGGGCAATATTTACAAGTGGTCTTGTTTTCAGGGTGCCTTAAGCACATTAATACTCTGTGTATGTCCTTGTCAGGTTTACAGGGCCAGTCCTGTCCTGCATTAGGCAGCTACCTGATGTGCATCTGATCATAAACCCAGATTTTCTTAAAGGCTTTTTTTTTTTTTCCGGGGTGGTGGTACCTCTGGGAAGCACAAACCTGCTTAGCAACTGCAAGGAGCCTTCTTCCCTGCTAACTGAACTGGAGTTTGTTTTGCACATTGGGGCTGTAAAGTGCTGTCATCCTCAGACCTCTTCAGACTTACTGAGAGACTTGTTAGCTCTCAAAGGGTCATTGGCATCAGAGCGTGTAGCCCTGGAGCCCGCATGTGAACAATTGGTGAGATGCTGCAAGAAGCAGTCATCCCAGAAGTATGCTATATATAAAGAAAAACTGGTTGTTGCTTCACTATAGTCCAGCCATCGACCCAGAAGGCACAGCCCAAAGCCTGTCCACATGCACTTGTGATTAAGTATCAGAGAATCTAAGAGTTTATTTAAATGAAGTTTCAAAGAGTGAAGGAAGATGAGAATATGTAATCAAAGCTTCTCTTTGGCTGCCAAAGGATGGCTGAAGTTTATTAGGCAGAACTGTGGAAATAATTAAAAAGCTAAATCTAATAAAATTTTGGAAGAAAAAGATATTGGACTCTGTAGGAGGTACTGATTTGTTGTCTCAGTCCTCAATTTTGTTTTAATTGGAAGTGGTTTTCTCTTAATACTGCTATTCTAGCTTGTGGTTATGCTGAAATAGCATTGTACCCACATTGGGTAGCTTGGAGAATATGAAAGATATTCATGCAGACATGGAGATCTCATACACTTGGTGTGTACTGTCGTTGACTATCATCTTATCATAAGTGTGTTGATAGCTGCCTTCTGGAGGGACTAGGCAGAATTTTTACATGGTATTTTAGTTTGGCTGCCAGGGTTTGCTCTCTCGAATCTGCTGAAAGAGTTCATTGCCTTTTCAATGGGGAAAAAACTGTTTACTCATTTCCTTGTTATCTGTTTACAGGATTTCTAGAAGGGCAGTTTTTGGAATGAAAAACTTCTGTCTCCTGGCAGTCCATGAAGTAATCAATAAACAGAGCTGCAAGATGAGCTGTGTTCAAACTAAAACAGGATAAGTTCAGGTTAGGTATAAGGAAGAAGTTCTTTACTGTGAGGGTGCTGAGGCCTGGAGCACGTTGCCCGAAGAAGTTTCGAATTCTCCATCCCTGTCAGTGTTCAAGGCCAAGCTGGACAGAGCCTTGGGTGACATGGTCTAGTTTGAGGTATCCCTGCTCATGGCAGGGGTTGGAACTATGTGATCTTAAGGTCTTTTCCAACCCAAACCATTCTATGATCCTGTGCTACTGTGAGGCAGACAGGGGGGAATTGCCATACGCCCACAAAGGGCAAATTCTCCTCTTAATTAGGAAATGGCATTGAGATATGGTGTATTATAAGGCTGGAATAGTGCTGGCTGTGACACATGAGGCAGACCCTGTGTGTGTGTGGTGGCAGTCCTTCAGGAATGTGAGCCAGCTTCAGGGAGACAGCAGGGAATCAGGCTGCTGCTGGAGCAACTGACTGCTCTTTCGAAGCACCTGACAGAAAGATAGTCCGGTGCCAGCACAGTGGCTTAACCAGCTAACAGGATAAGTGGAATATATTGCATTCAAGAGCTGGATAATTCTGTTAACAGAGTGAGGGTTGTAGCTGAAGCACTGCCAGTAATTAGGACTAGATTTTCAAAGTGGTGCCTGGGATTATAGCCTTAATTCTGTCAGTGACAGGCTCAGGACTCCGTCTGCTCCTGTCATGACTTGTCCATTACATCCCAGTGTGCCCTGAGTTCCCAAGATGTGGCAGAAGTCAAGTGATGGAGAAAAAGGAAGCATCTATTTAGTGTCTATTTATTTAGTCGTCTTTTTTCCCCAAAACCATTTTTTTTAATTCTGCACTTGGTAGGAAATGGGGGTATTTGCCCATTTGCAGATCTACTGAGGAATTCTTTCTTTAAAGAGAATGGTAGTACATGGAATGATGTCTTATATTATTATACTCTAGAAAGATGCTTCACTGATGAGCTGTGCAAAAGGAAAGGCTGTGAGCCTTTTCTCACTTGCTTAGAGAGTTGTCCTAATGTTAACAATTCAGTGTAACAAAGAGGGCAACTGTAAAAGCCAACAAAACTAGGTTAGGGAGGAGTAATTTCTTGACACCCCTGCCATGTACACACAGGTCTGTTGTAACAGTAGCTCCAATGTGATTTAAACTGACATCAGCAAAGCTATGCAGAATGAAAACTGGTACCCTGTATTGTGCTAGGCAGTTTTGGACCCGTCTAACATCTCAGAGGAGCTAAGGGATACAAACAGATGGAAGAAGACAGAGCCAAAGCGTCAGCTGCTTCTTTTGCTCCTGACCGTTGAATTCAGGCTGTTAACCTCGTTTAGTTTGCTTAAATCTGCAGGCAAGTGTAATGCTCTTGGAAAAGCAGAGAACAGATAACTGGAGCTTGAAGCAAGCATGGTGCAGGCAGTTACTGGTCAGCCTGTCTATTGCCCCAGCTCTGGAGCACCGCATATTTACCTCTGACACATCTAGCAATAAAACTGGGGGCTGAGTTGATGCTATTGATGCTTGTGATTTGAATCAAGCCCCGGTTGCAGCCTTCCCTTTTCACAGTGCTCTCATCTGCTGTGTTTCATCCTCAGAGCTGGTGTGTACAAACAGAAAATACTTTGTTGCTTCACTGTTGTAGTTTTTAGTGCTCTTTTGCTGTGAAGTTCAGTCTTCCCTGCAGATTTGTATAGTACTGCTTGGAAGTGAAAGTCCATCTGAATAATTTCATATGTTCTTAGGTGTGCTATTTTGAAAAGAAGCTCTTGTGAATAGATAGGTCCAGATTTGCCAATTACGGTACCTGATTAATCTGCATTAACTGTTACTGTAGTTACAATCTCTACTGTCAGTGTAAAATATTCTAGGTTTTAATTAGGACCTTCTAAAATTGGAACCATTAGGCCACATCCATGGTATTCACCATATAAAGGCAACAAATACAAACAGTTCAGTGTTGGTTTTAATATCGTTGCAGTTTCCTCTGGTTTAAATGTAAGAAATCCTGGCCTATGTGAGATAGTTAGTATCAGTTATGATCATTAAATGTTACCATTCTTTTGCAGCAGAAGCTACTGATACAAAGTATTAAGACTGAGGCATAACAGTGTTTTTCTGTGCTGCGTAAGAAAAAGGAGCAAGTGCTTGTATTTGTCAGCTGTGCATGTCTACCAGTGGTAGACCATGTAATAAAGTCATATTAATCCTGCTTCGTATCAGCAGGACTTTTAAATCAATTAAGTTGGGCTGTGCAATATGCAAGCATGCTAAAGGGACTTAGTGGTGCAAAGCATGTTTTATCAGCATACTGCACTGTTACTGGTCACCATGGTGCCCGAAAGCAGATTTTCTAAGTTCAGCACCAGGCAAACATGATCAGAGCTTCTTCCAGACCTATCTTCACACCGTACATATGTCCAAAAGTATTTGCTTCATCTTACCTAGAGGTACATGGAAGCTTAGTAGGGGTACCTCAGGTGTACACTGTAAGTAGTTTACATCCAGAAGCAAGAGCGTTGTCCTCGTTACTGTTCCATGTAGATGGGTAAAGGGTAAAGGTATTGTGGGAGATGTTTTTAATTAGCTGTGAGTCTCTGTTTCTTAGCTTCTGGTTACACAAATTTTTGATGATGCACTTGGAATTTTGCCTGTAGTGCTCTGAGGCCTCTCAATTTTTTGATGTTTTATAACACATGCCATGGCTAAAGAGGAAGCAAGTCCCAAGGGCTCCATTTGCTAGTGTGAAGTTGCCTCCTTTCTCATTCAGGGTCACATAACTTCCCTCTAGCATTGCAGGAACTACTCACAAGGAAAAGTGATGCTAGGACAAGACTTATTATTTTTAGCTTTCAGTCATCTCCTTCTCTCTTCTTTTTTCTCTCTACTGAAAAAATTAAATGTGCATTGTCTCTGGCATTGTCTTTTGCCATGTTTCTGTGGTTGGGGAAGTGCGAGCAGACCAGAAGATTTTACAGTGTGTGTTTACTGGAGAATATTTTAAAGGAAGTGCTCATACTTCTCTAACTGCTTGAGTACTTGTGCTGTCATCAGTGGCCATGACACTACATGTGGTTACAGGTAAGGAAAGCAAAAAGAGGTTTGATGCCTCAGGAAGCCTTCAGTTTTCTGAGAGATTCAGCTAGGCTTGAAGTTGCAGCTCAGGTCCCATATCTTCATGTCTAGATAGGACAGAAACATGTAAAAAAAGCATGTTCATCCTCTTTCGTGTCAGCAGGACTCATAAAATAATAAGGCTGGGTTGCACAATGTGCAAATATGACATTATAAGCTGAAAATATAAACTAATTCAGACTGAGCTCTGACTTCAAGGGCATAAAGGAGCACCAAAGTTATTGAGGAAAAATCACATTTGTTCCTTTTTGTACCAAGGACTTCAAGTCCATAGGATGTCAAGTGAGAAGATCAATGTTGTCTTTCCGTCGACTATATTTTAAGAGGCAGTTGAGAAGATAAAGGGATTTTATCACCCAGTGACTGAATTCAAGGCTTACTTACAGTCACAAAACTCCCAATGTAATTATATGGTAGCCACTAAAATCAGTCTGGATTTCTTTCATGATAAATGGCAAGCAAGAAGAGCTTGTGCACTTCCCTATCCCAGTCCTCAAGATACTATGAATCCCAGTTGGCATGATGGCTGGCAAGTATTGGCGACCACACACCCTCCTTTGTCCTGCCCTGCATTAAGTGCTGTTAGCTTTGTCCTCGGTACTGCAGACAATCTGGTATTGCATTAGTGAAACCAAACTGCAGAAAATAGCTTTTTGATTTTCTGAAAATCAGGCTTTTGTTTGGAGACATTTTGGGAAGATTTTTCTCCCTTCTTCCCCCTCCATTCCTTCTGACTCCAAATGCCAGTATTAAAATATAATCACTTTCCTGACCTTCCTAATAACCTTCACTGAGTGTGTCCATGCATAATCATTCCTTCCTTTGACATACGATACCTACCTGCTCGTAATCCCTCTTTGGCACATGCCCTGCTGTGCCTGAGGATGTGTGTTGTGGATGAGAAGGTGCATGTGGGAAGAGTGGCAGACCAGTGCCACCAGACTACTGGAAGAAAAGGAGCATTGGACAAAGCTTCACAAAACAGATGGATTGTTTGTTGTTGTTACAGGGCTAGATGTGTGATTACTCTCTTTGTATAATGCCAAGCTTGGCCAGTATAGATTTGGCTGTGCTGGTGATGCTTTCTCTATTGCGATTTGTGGCAATACTCTGTCTCAGTACAATCTACTGATGTAGCCATGGCCCTAAAAGGGTCATTTAATAGCAACATATTTTAAACTTTGGAACAGGCTGGACTCCATCAGATCCACCCCAGTCTGTTCAAAGCATAGACTGTTAAGCTATTCATACTGATTCATATTGGATCTTAAACCCCAGAGAAGCATTTAAGGACTGAAAGAAAGAACGTTTTGCAAATGTGCACATATCTAGGTCAGTTGACCCAGTTACCATCCTGGACAAAATCCTGAGAAGACCATTAGTAGTAAGCATTAAAGGATAATGTGTAATAGATGTCAGGCAGTGACATAGTAGGAAAAATTCATCTTCACAATGAAATGTTGTCACTTCTTGGCATGATCACACCTTCGTATGGTAAAGGTTACTGAGCTCTTCTCATCAAACTCTCCTAATCACATACAATATCCTGATTTAAACATGTCTCTATCCAGAAATCAGTGGTGGTATCAGTGAGTAAATTGAAACTTGCTTAGCTGAGAAGGCCAGAAGTGCAATTGCAGCTAATTAGCTATTATCCAATGGGAATGTTTCTACTGGAATTTGCTCATAGTCCCACTCTACTCACTATCCCTTTTCCCATTTAAATAGTCTGTGGGGATCAAAATGATTATGACAGTCAAGTCTAACAGAGCCCACTTTTTTATAATGGTGTCTAAATTCAGCCTATGATCTAGGTCTCATCTGTGCCTTGACCTGCCAGCTGTGCATGTTGTTTAATCCCTGCTAGCTAGGCTGTACTGCCCCCTTGCCCAGGTTTTGTGCTCTCTGGGTGCAAAGAGCAGCTTGTTTTCTAAGTTAAGCTTGAATACACAATATTTAATATACCGAGCAGTGAGTCACAGCTGAGTGAGACTTCAGTTACTGTTTCCTGGCAGAAATTGGAACTTCACTGTATAAACACTGGTTTTCTTTTTTGCCTGAAAGCCAAATAACAAGAGTGGTGAGAAGCTGCAGCTTCCCAGGCACAGAGCAGCACTTGGTTTGACTCCAAAGTCAGTGGGAAGTAGTAGTAGTAGTAGCAGTAGTAGTAGCATCACCTCCCTTCTGAACTTGGAGCTTGACTCTCAGTAGCATCTCCTCTGTTCTGTTCAGGGAAACAGTGGTGAAAACTACTGATAGTGGGGTTCTGCTGATGCCTCAGACACTGGCTCGAAGGCTTCCCAGTTCTGATCACAGCCAGAAGGTAGCCTGCATCCTGATTTGCACAACAGAAACCCACTAATAAACTTGTTGAGCCAAAGACTGACATTAGAACCTAAACTGTGGAGTACGAAAGATCATCTGTTGATTTCCCCCTTCCAGATCACCCTTAACGCTTTTGCACAAAGTATTAGTAAACTTTAGGAAATCTTTCTCACTTTTATATAACAAACTTTCTGGAACAAGTTTCTATATGCCAGTAAAAAGGTGTTATAAAGACAGAAGCTGTTCCTAGAGGTGAGAACCACATCCCCATGCTTATGCACTGCTTTTATGTCCTGTAATTTTAGTAAATTTAGAAGTCCTCAAACAGCAGTTCCTTTTTGGGAGAGAAACTGCTATACTAAAATTACAGTAGTATTTTTGTATCATTCTATGTTCTTAAGGAAAAGAAAAAGGAAAAGCCTTCAGGAAGGGATAACTTAGGCCACTAGTGGTTAAATTATTACCTGGATAAAAACATAATTTTGATTAGTGGTCATCTAATGGATTCTTAGCTGTAAAAATAAGAATCTTTACAAAAGACATTACTAAGCAATTTGTCTGTTCAAAAGTTACTGGAAAATGCACACTCTCACCACAATTTTTCTTCCAGCAGATTTTTAAAAGCATCACCAATGAAGATTCAATCCAGGGACAAGGAAGTCGGAGGCTGATAAGTTTTTCATTGTCAGGTAAGTCACTGCTAAAGCGCAAGTTCTAAGCCCAGAGTGTGGTAAAACTAAACTTCTCATGTACATGTGCATTTATATATTCGTACATATGTATGTATTTATTCATGGATTTCTCCCTGTTGCTCTGCAAGTGAAGCTGAGGCAGAGAATTGTGATTGTTGTCACATAACTCTCTTCCTTCAATGAGAGTTATGTATTGAAGTGTCTTATTGAAGTAGAGTTTTGGGGCCACATTAGGTTTACCTGTTTACAATTAAATATGATACTATACATGTAGGGAAAACAAGATCAAAGGCATATGCTTTACTTATAGAGCAAAATGTGGTTTGTAGTAGTCCTCTGTTTCTCAGAGAGCATGTTCCACTGTCTTGGCCTGAGCCTGAGGTAGATCCATATGCCAAGGTGCACAAGCTTGTCTATATTGCTG
>JASSUY010049344.1:0-14746 GCA_032466535.1 Forpus xanthops
GCTGCGGTCACCTCACAGGTCCTCACTGTTCTGTTCCACCCCAGCTCCACAGGGCCTCCTGCTTGCTGTCAGGGCTGTGGCAGAGCAAGATGGAGCTCAGCATGAGGGTGCAGACAACTAAATGTGATGTAGAAACACCAGGATCAATTCAGGTGTTTAACATCCTGACCTAGTGCCACCCATGCTGTCTTATGTCCCAGTATCCTATGGATATACATGAAACTGGTAGACAGAAGATGGGACCTGAGAAAAATGCACATCTGTTTAGATCAGCCAGGAGCGATACATGAGGGCATCTTTCTTTGCTCTAAATGGTTATTTTAATTCCAGTTGTAACACATAGAATTCTGCTGTCTCTTTGAGCTGCTCAAGGATATGGATTAGGTGAATCTCCATCATTTTTGCATTTTCAAGCCTTGACTGAAAGTCAACAGAAAGCAGTCTCCTGTAACCTGAAGTATTTAGAGCAGCATGACACAGAAGTGGAGGTTTCTCAAAGCACCTGGCATCTAATTCCTTAAACCCTTACAGTTCTGTCCCTAACAGAGAAAAAAACAAAAGCTGAAAATAAGATTTAGAATGCAAGTCAATATCCATTTTTACCTATAACTTAATGATGACATATTAGAAGGAACACAAGTTATAATCTCTGATCAGGAGACAAACAGTAGGATCCCGACGCATGGAACTGCATTTTGCCTCATGCCAGTACCTGGAAATATTACGAATGGGAAAAAACCATAACAACAAATAAAAACAAACAAAGAAACAAACAACAAATTTACTTCTTCACAGGTTTTTTCTGCATGTGGACTATCAATGTGCAAGAGGCTTTTATAACAAAGCGAAGTTTCCATACTCAGTGACCTTAAAAACTTGATGTTAAGGACCTTTGTCTTGTGGACCTCTACCACAGCTGATAAATAAAATAATAATTTAAAATAAATATCTATTATAAAAAATTATTTAAAACATTTTGGGAATTTGAACACTTTTTCTACTCAGTGCATATTTACATATGGTAGGCTAACTGTGCCGCTGAACTATAAGGGGCAGAAATAAACCACAGTGCCATTTTGACAGGCCTGTTAAATCACTCTTGGTTCCTTGGAGGTCTGAAGGGAGGAGAGGAAGAAGGGGAAGCTGCAAGCATTTTATTTTAATTTATTTATACTTTCCTTTCTATAATTATGTAAGGAGGGAAATTTCACCTCTGGGATAGCATGCCACTAGAAAACGCATTAAATAAAACACTAATTATATACATAGCTATGTCAGAATTAGACTTTAAGAAGGGAACAAGGAGCTGTTACACAGTTAGAAAGATTTGTCCTTGGATATCTGGTTTTGAAGTAATATGTTTGTGAGCTTTGTGGAGGACCACAGACTCTTATTTGCTAACAGTTATGGACCAATTTCTGTTCTCACATAGATCAAGAAATAAGGGACATAGGAAGGTACCAAAACCACTCAAGTCCAGTTCTCGTACTACAGTGCAGGCCTTGACCTCCGTAGTCATTGTGCCTTGGCATCCCCAAAGTGTAAGAACCTGTGTCAAGATCCATCAGTCATCACAGGAGATTTTACACCTTGATGCAGATGTACTGTGCACCTTCATGACAGACAAGGGATGAAAATGCATGCTTCCACAAGCAATCCTTTTTGAAAAAAAACACAAAAGGCTCATTATAGAATAAAAAAGATAAGGTTAAGTTTCCAAAAGTCCTTTTTCTTCCTGGAGTGCTGTTAGCCTGTATTAGCTGTCTGCTGATTAACCATGCTCAAGATGAACTTGAATTAGTGTTTTTGTAAAGCAGAATAAGAGAAATTAATTTCCCTGGGAAAAAAAAAAAAAAGAAATGTAGTTCAACTTTTTCTCTGAATAAGCTGAACTTATTGAGGTATCAGAATTGTTTCAAAGACTTTATCTGAATCAGGCAGAGCAGGGATTACTCCTGGCAGCACTGTCTCACAGAGAAGTTGCCTAACTGCTACACTGTAGGTTTTCAGAGGTACCACCACTATTACTGAATAATTTTGTTATTTAGCCCCACATATTCTGTGACTCCAAAATCAAAGCATCTTGGAAAATTATGAATTGAATTTATGATTTTATTTATAGTTTATGGGCTTTAGCAAGACTGTAAGGTAACCCTCAGCACCCTCTATTAGGTATACCAAATGTAAAATATATAACCTCAATATGTAATATATATATCCTCAATAGGCATTGCTGCTGTGCAAGAGGGTTGACTGTTGGTCTAGGACAAAGAAAGAAACACAGAAGGTGGCAGTAACTAATGAGAGCACCAAAAGTAGGAAATGATGGAAGACCTGGGGAATGGGAAAAAAAGGTAAGTGACAAAAAAGAGGTAGCAGATAAGAGAATATTTTTGTCACCCTTATTTCACTGAAATGACTTCCAAATGAAATTTTAGTTCACAGGTATCGTGGGATCAAACAGAATTCCTTCTTTGTTCCCACCCTAAACATTTTAAATTCAGCCAGCCTCATTGGTATTTGGTGGTGCATTTTATTTCTTTATTTGGTTTCCTGAGGCTGAAGCTTTTTCTCAGCCAAAAATATCACAGTACGAAACCTCCTCATACTGAAAGTACTGCTGGAGAAATCCACATGCTGAAAGTTTCACTGATTTTCCATTTGTACTTTGAGGTTCTCCTAGGGTTGTTTAGAACTGGTTTAGTGTTATCACTGCTTTTTCATTTGCTCCTTTAGTCTGACAAAAAAAAAAAAAAAAAAGTCGTGTTTTTGGATTTTTTTTTTTTTTTTAATAAGCAAAGACTGCAGTAGGCAATTGAGCCTTGTCCATGGACCTTGGGAGAATAATTATGCAGCCAGTTGCTCCTCCCAGTTTCAACTTCGCAGAAGGAATGGGGAGGAACTTTGTTACCATATTCTTGTTCCAGAAGAGTAAGTCAGTTGCCATAGGCTCAGAAGCCTCTGAGGAAGAGCTGTTGACATCAGCGCTTCTGGCAGTCAGGGCTGCAGAGTTTGGCATATGTTGCTGGCTTTTTTTTTTCTTGAATTTGCAGCCTGACATCAACCTCACAGTGAAAAAAAAAAGGAAAGGTGGTGAATGGAATTTTCCTGTGCATAAGTTTCCTTTGTGAATTTCCAGTACCATTTCTGTTCACAAAGACTATGGGTTTCGGGGCTTCCTTTCATTGCTGGCATGGCACATATTTCATTCCTCTGATCTACTTCAACATGCCTATTTTCAAATTCTTCTCTTTCCTCTTTTTTTTTTTTTTTCCAATGAATTCAGTGTTTGTTATAGGTATCATACAGCTATACTAAGTCTACAGTACATGAAAGGTTGAAGAAAAAGATCATGTATATAGAAATTCCACTAAACAAAGAAAAAGAAGAGAAAGAAAAAGACAAACAGAAAAAAAAGAAAAAAAAAAGAAAAAAAAGGAAAAAGAAGAAAAAGGCTTCAACAGGAATTACAAAAGCATCCATGAAGATGTACATGGGTGGTAACATTTAACAGACACAGATGTACAGCTGCAATTAGATTTTAGATTTGAAAGGCTATATATTACCATCCTCTTGTTTCTAGAAGTTGGGTATCTGTTTCCACTCAAGTTGTACAGCAGTGCATGTCTGGTTTTGAATTTCTGGCCTTCATTTTGACAGAGCAGTGGGAAATGCATGTGTCTGAGGAACTGTGTGATATATGCTAGTGTGTGCAATTTTTTTAGAGAGATGTTAGTGACCTGGAATTCCTGTTTATGCCTATGTTTGTTTGCCCCTAGAATACCTGTCACAAGTTGTCACTGGATTAAAGGGACCAGGTTTTAACTTATACTGAAGCTTTGGGGGTCTAATTAAGTTCAAGCTCTACCAGAGCCAGGTATTTTAAAATGGTGCATCAAATTTAAATCATAAGAAATTTAGTTAAAAGGCAGCTTGAAAGGCCATCTGTTCCTCCTAAAATATCATATTATTCTTAAGACTCATAGTGCAGGTAAATTTTCTCTATGATCTTCCCCATCATCAAGTGTTTAAATTTTTTTATATTTCAAAAGAAAGTACTATAGTCCCTACCATGCAGGAACCATGCTCCCTGTCTGCTGTGGAAGCAGAGAAATTTTGTAAGGAATTCTGATGAAACAACTAGGAATTACATTCAAAATACTGTTTCATTACTTCCTATATTCTTTTATCATCAATAGTAAGGCTGAGTTGCAAGTATGTGCTGGCACATGACAGCTACACACTGATTATTACCTTCTTGCATTTTGCTTGACAATTTTGCTATGACCTTGCAAACTAAGGAACCCGTCTGTCACTTATAAGTCATGTATCACCATCAGTTGCCAGAGGACTAGGCAGCTTGTCCTATGTCTCTAGTTAGGAAGAAATGAAAAAATGCAGCAAAATACCTCTTGATTTTTTTTATTCTTTTTTTTTACATAGAATTGTTGTTGAAGACAATGGCATAGATGGTTATTTCTTGTAAACCATTAACCAGACATTCCAGGAACATCATTTTCTCTTCTGCTGTTTATTTGAAATCAAAGCAGGCTTCTCGTGCTGTTCTAGTATATCATTTCTTTCCCATGGGAAGGGATAGGATGGTTAATATAGTAGAATATTTCAGTGAATATTTGGTTGACTATAAGAACATGCTATTCTAGTGAAAATTTTCTGAATATACTTTAAAAAATCTCAACATAAGAAACAAAAAACGCTGGCAGGATTTTTAAAAATCTAAGATAAATTTTCTAATTAGAGAGAACTGAAAAGATGGCGAGGAGTGGTTTTTCTTTGCTATTTATCTCCCTTTGTTTTAAAAGTGTTTGCATGAACTGCAGGCCTGAAGTTAATATTATCCCAAATAAAATGATTCTATGATTAAAATAATTATTAATGCTGGAAAATAGCTGCTTACCATGAAAGTTATATTTAGTATTTCACAGAATCAATGAGGACCAATCTTGTCTCTATTTTAAATTTGCTCATTTTTTCCTAAGGACAAAACTAGCAGAAGAAACAAAGGTATCAAAAGGACACAGCCTAAATACTCCTCAAGGCTCTTTTAGACCAGAAGCAATACAGAAAAGGGTAAAAAGAAAACAAGAAGAAAAAGACTGGAGAAAACTGATTTTCCATTACCCACCAGATCAGTGGCTGATCCAAAAAGGAAATCCAAGCCATTTAGTTCTTAATGTATTGTTTTACCCAATAGATTAGGTTGTCACCATAAGAGTCTGTACTTTCTGCTCCAAGTTACTTTGCTAAGACAATACCTGCCTATGAAAATTGTGTGCAACCTCCCGCCAAATATCTTTCTCATTAGTGTATAGCCAATGTATGGCAACTGAATTTATCAAGATCCAGCTAGAAGATACTTAAACTGAGGCTTCTAATTTAATGTGAGGATGAAGGGGATGCTCACTTTCAACAGTCTTGCTTTCCATAGTAAAATATACCTGGTAGTTTGATATTAGTAGTAAAAGATTACTTAGAGATTGCTCCAGGACTACAACGGCATCTTTAACACCATTCATAAGGACACACTTGAGTCTCCTTCCTAACAGATCTAATTCCTTCAAATATTTACTTCTAAAGTTGGATCAAGGGGGAGAACAAATTTAAGCAGCAGAGCCACAAGCTGATGAAATATTATCCTCAATGAATGAATAAAATCATGTCAGATCAGTATATTTCATAAATATTTTACCCTTTCTTAAGGTTTCATTTCTGAGATACAAGTTCTCTACAAATTCCAAGAACTGGATGAATCTGCAGAATATTTTATCACATTCCCACTTGCTCTAAAAGAATATTACAATTTCACTGGAAAGTTCCATTATGAAAACACATGGATAAAATTACTTGTGCTAGGAAAGAAAAGTGCATCTCAGTGAGTCTTCATGCTGAAAAATATCGGTTACAGCAAATATCTGAGGTAAGGACATGAACAAGCAACTGAAATTCAATGCATAGTCAGAACCTAAAGAGCAAGCACTGATGTGAGCATCCACTGACTTTCCAAGCAATCCAGTAGAAATCCCCCAAGTGCCCAGTGTAGGTATATCTCTAGGCACCCACTTGATGAATGACTGGCTGAGAATGCTGCGTGTGACAATGTCACAAAGGGCTTTAGGTGCATGCTGTTTGGTGGGCCACCATTAAAGACACAGGAAGTGCCACCTACAGGGCCGATGCTGCTGGATATGTTACTGCCAATGAAACACTGAAGCCACTTTGTATCAGCAGAGCCATACAAAACTATTGTGATTATCTCTGGAGTTCTGTAAAACTGACTAGTGCAAGCCAAAAATTCAGACTGTTTAGCTGCAAATAAGGGAGAATCGAATAAAAATTTTAATTTCCCTAACATAATAACAGGAAAACCCTGGGAGGCAGTGTTTTAATTTTGTAAAACTTATTTAATCTCTCCAGTGCTTTCAGTTCTAAAAATTAGAATCAAAGATGATTAAAACCTGCGCTTCTTTTTATTCATCTGAAGTGGGTTGTTGCGTCTATGGCTAGGAAGGAATGTCAGACAAAAAGCTATGATGAGGCTCCAAATTTTAATTTAATATAGTAGAAATACATATGGTTTGTTGCTTTTTAATTCAATATATGTTTTCATTACTAAAATAAGCTTTGGATTTCTTAAAAGTGTTCCTGTAAATTCTTCTAGAAACCCACTGGAAATTTTTTACCAGGGGAGCACAGTTCAAAGGGAATGCCACACCTGAGCCAAGAAGCCTGGAAAGTGATAGACACAGTCACCAAACTAAATACTTCTACATAAACTGTACTAAATCCAACTTGCTTTTAGCTAGTTTATAATTAAAACATTTTTCAATACCTCTGTAAAACTCAGTATAGGAACAGTCTATAGGCTGAAAGATATCTGCATATAAAGTAATTGTATCAATTGTCAGGGTCTGATTGGAGAAAATCCCAGTGCTGCACCTGGATTCAGTTTGTCATCCCAAGAGTGAAATTAAGACACAAACGAGTTCAAGTACTGTAGTCAGAGGGTTTGTTTATTACAAACTATAAAAAGACAGTTATTGTAAACAAGGGAAATTATTCTCATAAAGATGATAGCTGTAGGACAGATTGGAAAAGAGGTAGAAAATAAAGCAAGGATTCAGGGTGCAGAGATAGTCACCACCATGGATCCAGCAGTGTCCTGGGGATCTGTTGTCATTATCATCAGTGGCGGGAGTTCTTCAGGGTTCGTAGTTGGTATTGGAGCAGAGTGTCCCCTAGGAGTCTGTCGGAGACGCCTGCCCTCATGTTAGTGGCCTTCTTTAGTCCCCTTGAAGGTACCCATTTGGCTATGTCTTACTCCCCCTTTTATAATGATTTGGAGGAAGTACCTTTGTTCTTCATGTCATGTACCCTGTTCCTGGTGGACTAGTTTCCCTGGTCTTGCAGCCAGCTCTTCCAACTGTATGTGTTTGCATGCACATATTTGCAGCAATTCTTGGGATAATGGACAGCAGTTCCTCACACCAGTCCTCAAGGTAATGGACAGAAGAGTCTTATCTCTTTCTCACTCATTCCTCAGGCAGTGGAGGGTGGAGTCCCACCTCAGCTTCCTGTAGGCATCTTCGAGACAATGGACAGAGGAGTCTGATTTCGGATCAGTCTTTCACAGTAATATGTGCATGTCTTTTTTCTTGACTGATTCTAAAAGTCTTTGTCAAATAAAAAAAATAAAGTTGAATATTTATTGCCAGATAAGTTTAAAATATAAATTCACATAAGCTAAATGCAGCTTGCTGTGATATAATTTGTCCAGGACATGCTAATTTGCAAATAAAAGTCCCTGTTGATAATTATAATTAGTCTAGTTCTGAACTTTATCTAGTACATAAAAAATATCACAGAATCATAGAAATAGCTGGGTTGGAAAAGACCTTTAGATCATCAAGTCCAACCATTAGCCCAAGACTTCCAAGACCACCACTAAAGCATGTCACTGAGGGCAAGAATGATCCATTCCAGAATTCAGTAAAACAAGTAGACATATGTCATGGTTTGAGGCCCTCAAACAGTTCTGCTCACTCACTCCCCCCTCTTTCTTCCCCAGTCCTGGGGGATGGGAGGAGAATAGAAAGAATGCAACTCCCACAGGTTGAGATAAGAACATTTTAGTAACTACGGTATAACACAAATCACTACTGCTACCGCCAATAATAATACAAGAGAAATACAAGGAAAAAGAATGCAATAGACCTTCACCTGATACCTAGCCATGCCATGCAGTGCCCCCCCATCACCTGAAACCAAGCTCGACTACACAGTGCACCCCATCACCTCATACCAAATCCCAGCCATGTCGTGCACACCTCCCCTGCACCACCATCTTTCTGGGTCTCTGCCCTCTCCATCTCTATATCCTGGACATGGTGTGCTGTGGTATGGAATACCTCTGGTCAGTTTGGGTCAGGTGCCCTGCCTCTGCTTCCACCTGGCTTCTTCCCGGCTCCCCTCCTCCCTCGCAGAGCATGAAACTCAGAAAGTCCTTTGCCAGCCTAAACACTCCAAGCCATAACTATAAACACTGGTGTTATCAGCACTGTTCCCAAGACGAAAATCCAAAACGCAGTGCTGCACCAGCTACTACTTAAAGGAGAAAAACGACTGCTGCTGAACCCATGACAACATATTAGCAAACCGGCATGTCTAAGCAGGGTTTATGGAGCAGCATAAAGAAGGGAGAAGCACAGACAGCCTGCAGAGGAGAAATTTAGAACCCATGACAATTGCCCAAACATGGAGTCATGCTGTCTGGAAATTCACTAAGGCTCACCTAAAGATGATGCTCACAGGTGTCATGGGTTCTGCAGCAGCAGTCATTTTTCTCTTTTGTAGTAGCTGGTGCAGTGCTGTGGTTTTGATTTTGGGCCTGGGAACAGTGTTGATAACACCAGTGTTTTCAGTTACTGCTTGGTAATGTTTTATCTGACCAAGGACTTTCTGAGCCTCATGCTCTGCCAGGAAGAAGGGGAAACCAGAAAGGAACAGAGACAGGACACCTGACCCAAACTGACCAA
This sequence comes from Forpus xanthops, assembly GCA_032466535.1. Lineage (NCBI taxonomy): Eukaryota > Metazoa > Chordata > Aves > Psittaciformes > Psittacidae > Forpus > Forpus xanthops. The sequence continues at coordinate 9,054 of JASSUY010049344.1, forward strand.
AGAGGTATTCCATACCACAGCACATCATGCCCAGGATGTAAAAAGGAGAACAGGGACCCGGAAGGAGGGGGGGTGTGGTGCTTGGTCAGGCTGGGTGTAGTTGGTGAGCTGTTGTACTCTTTGCTTGTATTTCTCTTGTCGGTATTATTATTGGTGGTAGCAGTAGTGATTTGTGTTATACCTTAGTTACTAAAATGTTCTTAACCTGTGGGAGTTGCATTCTTTCTGTTCTCCTTCCCACACCCCCGGGACTAGGGGGAAGAAAGAGGGGGGAGTGAGTGAGAGAGAAAACTGTGTGACTGATTTACTGCTTAAACCACAACAACAGGAAGAGTAAAACCAATCAGAAGAGCTGTATAATTAGGAAAAGTTTTATCAAAAAAAGGCAGGAAGGAGTACCATGGAAACCACAGGCCTGTCAGCCTGACCTCAGTGCTGAAGAGGATCATAAAACAGATTATGCTGAGTGCAATCACACAGCACTTGTGGGAGAAGAAGGGGATCAGTCCCAGTCAGCACAACTTAATGAAGGGCAGGTTGACCTCTTGTTGTCAACACTTGACCCAATACAGCGTGACACCATACCATACTCATAGACAAACTGATAAATTATCAACTAGATCAGTGAACAACAAGGGGGACTGAGAACTGGCTGAACTGGCAAGACGAGAGGGTCATTATCAGTGGTGTACACAGAGCACTTGTTCTCTGCGGAGAGGCTTGGGGAGATAGGTCTGCTCAGTGTGAGCAGAGATGTCTTTAGGGGTACATAAGAGAAGCCCTAGTGCCTACAAGGAGATTATGCAGGGGACAGCGCTGGACTCATTACAAGGGTGAAAGGCAGGAGGGTGAGACACAACTGACATAAACAGAAACCAGAGAAGGTCACACTGGATATAAGAAGAAGCTCTTTTCTGAAAAAGACAGTCAGGCAGTATGCGAGTTGCCCAAGGACGTTGTGCAGTCTCTCTCCTTGGACACTTTCAAGATGAAGCTCTGAGCAGCCTGATCTGACCTCAGAATTGACCCTCCTGCATATGGGAGATTGGCCCAGAGACTTCCCAAGGTTCCTCCCAGTTTAACCTATCCTTTGATCCTGCAGTAAACAAAAGCTTATCACTGGCATGGGGATAATTTTTTTGTGGGGTTCAGACATTGGTTCCTGTTAGAGTCATTAGAGTTTCTGACTTTCTGCATAAGAATAATAGCTTGAATGACCATTAATGAGTTCAACAGACCTATGACTTTAACTCTTTCTACAATAAATTTATTTTTGTTACCAATTAATTTGCCATCTCTCTAAGCTATATAACCATGGCTTAGTATAACAAAAAATATATATATTACTTTAGGTGGGACAATTTCTTTTAAAATTGCTTTAAATGCATTCTTACTGCCTGCATCATCTCGTTATGGAGTTCTCGTTATACAGCTAAAAGTGTCATCTAGTACCAGGTTTTAATTTTGAATATTGAAAACAGCTTAGAATCTGCCCCTTATCCTAATTGCATCCAGGTACTTACAAAGCTTGCTTCCACAGCCATAGTTTCTGATTCATTCAAAACATAAAAAATTCAGATAATTTTGTCTCCACCTTCCAATACTGCAGTATATGTAGTTTGATAAGTATAAGCTGTTTTCTATGCCTGATTGAAGCTATTGATGAAGGAATGAATTTCATACTTTGTTCTGCTCTTGTATGGAAGTAACGAAAAGTTGTGGTTTTAGTACAGTCATCCATGTAGCTCACTCCCTCATTCCCCCGCCTTTCTACCTCCCCTCCTGGAGGGATGGGGAGGAGAATCGAGAGAATGTAACTCCTATGGGTTAAGAACAGTTCATTACCTAGGGTACTACACAAACCATTGCTGCTACCACCAATAATAATAATGACACGGGAAACAGGGGAAGAGAATGCAACTGCTCACCACCCTCCAACCAATACCCAGCCAGACCCAACGGTGATCTAACCCTTCTGGGTGACTGCCCTCAGTTTATATAGTGGGCATGACATGCTGTGGTATGGAATACCCCTTCGGTCAGTTTCGGTCAGGTGTCCTGTCTCTGCTTCCTCCTGGCTTCTCCTCCTCCCTGCCAGAACATGAGGCTCAGAAAGTCCTTGGTCAGCCTAAACATTACTAAGCAGTAAAACAGTAGTTAAAAACATCAGTGTTATCAGAGCTATTCCCAGACTGAAATTCAAAAACACATCACTGCACCAGCTACTAAGAAGGAGAAAAATGACTGCTACTGTGGAACCCATGACACTTACATGCTTAGCCTAAGTTTAACATCTTTCAAACTTTTGTCATGTAGAAAGTGTTTCCACACTGATCAGCAGTTAAACACTTCTCAGTAGTGGAGACAAATGTTTTCTTGCTGTTGATGCCTGGAGACAATTTCTGCCAACCACAGTTAAATGATATTAAAAATGGTCTCAAAGAATCACTACAGAATGCATGAATGGTAACTTTCTAAGCTGTGATAACTTACTGTGTGCCAAAGCCACTTGCAGAGAGCTCACCACTTAGCTTTTGTTCTCTGATGAACGTGTTCACTAGATCCTGCTCATGGAAGCTTTGAAAACATAATTTAGAGTTCTACTTGTTCTATTAGTGAGACATCCATTTGAATAAACTTAGTTTGACTTGGTTCCTGGCAGTCTGATGGATCACAGTTGTCATTTATACTAACAGTGGCAGTCTGTCTCCTCTATTTCATATGCCTTGTGCTAGAATTTCCATTACTTTGTACAACAGATTTTGACTAGTCTCTAGAAATACATATAATCAGTGCACAAAAAATAATAAATTTATGTATAAATCATTTCACTAAAAAATCATTGTATTTTAAACAGAAAAAATCAAATATCCTTGGAATAATAAGTATGGGGCATTTCATAGCTGAGATATGAACAGTGTCCTGGTAAAGCCTTCTTCCTCATATGCCAAACTCAGTAACATGTTTCATTCATTATTGCTTCTTACAGTTAAAACAGCTGAAAATAGTAGAAGAGTACATTTATGTAACACTCTGTCTTCTGAACATTGTCAGCTTGTTCCCCCAATTTCTAAACTTTATTTCCGACATGCACATGTGGACTGTGGGCACAGTGATTCATCAGTGCAAGAATGAAGAATGAATCATCCCAAAATGATCATGGAGGAGGTGGATACGGTGGTACAGGAGGGCACACGAGAGGCAGCATGCCACACCATCTGAAAAACATGTCCAGGAATGATTGAAGTGCACTTAGATGCAGTCTTCTTTAAGGATTAAAATAGAGCAATGTGAGCTCTCTATAAATCTATCTTGTACAAAAGTATATTCTACAAGTAAACCCAGATTTTAACTGAAGAAAAGGCATCTGGGATTGCAGTTCCATTTCTATTTTCCAAATGAATCTTAGTTCTAAATAATTGGGTAAGGGTTGGAGTGTCATCTGTGATGTCCAGTAGTTTTTACCTTGCACCATGGTGAATGTTGTAATCTAACTGTCCTCAATTGTAACTAAAAATAAATTTATAGCATCAGACCCAGAGATGCCTGAAGAAGAAATCTTTTTCAGCTATACGTACCTCTTCCTTACACCTATCTAGTTATAATATCAATCATTTAAGCAGTCTGCTATCATGACCTCCTCTCAGTATGGGCCTGTGAGTATTACTGTGCATTTGTTTCTTATTTACACTTTGTCTCTGTGTAAAACTGACAGATACAGTAAATACCAGTGCTTTTATACAGTCATTCATAAACATATTTCCCATTCCCATCACTTTTGAAGACTCAGGTCAACTTTTGTGATATACAATTAAGATACGTATACAAAATGAGGGCACAGTAATAATGTGCATTTTGTATGAGAAACATTGAACATTATTTTTGGGGGGGTGTTTATTAAGCATATTAATCTATACTTTTTATTCTGTGTTCAATGGCTCTTCAAGGTACCAGCATGAAATTTCTCAGGATTACCCCACTTGAAAGAAGTTGTAAAATATTACTTGCTCCAGCAATACAAACAAAACCAGAATCCAGTTAACTAAAGTTATAACGGCAAATCTTTTTCTAGGATAATGGTTTAATGCTTCATAAGAGAATTTTTCTGTTTTATGCAGTACTTCATGAAATGAGAAACTTCCCATATCATGCCAATATTTGGCAACCAGGAATTTACACTCCTCATGGAAACAGCTGTGCCCATTATTGATCCCGCCAATTGTTCTGGGGTGAGATACGAAACAGAAAGTGTATTAGTCAGGAAATGTTTTTGTCTTACATGAACTGATAGCTTGTCCTAATAATCAGCACCATGTTATACAGGCAGCGGGGTACATACTGTTCAGGACATTTTTAATGTGTAATCATTGATAGTCTGCATGAATAGGAAAAACCAAAGGGAATACATGTTAGTATTTCATATAAAGGCTTGAGGCAGCAAATGAAAACTTTCTCTTTACATAAATTATCTCACTGGAGATGAGAGAAAAAAACATATCAGGAATGCAACTGATAAACCAATGGATAAGTTTCATTGACTTGATGAGATTTTTTTTTTTTTTATTTTTAACAAGACTTAAACTATAACAGACACTAAAACTCCAGCTGAGTATATTTTGGCTTCTGTTCATATCCTCCATGATTGAATGTTTTTACCTCCTCTAACTTTCTTGCAGAACTGCACTACAGCAATGGATACAACAAATCAAAACATTTTCCAACATGATTTTGTTCAGAAAATAGCAATTCATCTATTCTGAATTATTGATCACATGTTGCAAGGAGGATATGGAACTGAGAAAGGTATAGCAGTGTGGCTGATAAGCGGCGCTCCAATTCTGACTTGCAATAAACATTTAAATTTCACAGTCCCTAAATTTCTGCATATTAAACAAGTATATGCTAGGGCTCTTGAATAGACATGTCTTTCTCTGTCTGAGTTCAGTTTAATTCAGATACAGAAACAAGAGGTAAAAAAAAAAAAATAATATTTTAAGAACTGGACAGCTGTAACATGAACAGTGAGAGCATCTGGGAGAGTTTTCACAGGCTAGGCTGAGAGCAGCTTTGCAGAGTCTGGTTTAGGCATATTCATCCCACTTGCTCACCTGCCTCATCCTGTCCCACCTACTGCAGGTATGGATGTCACAGGGCATCCTAGACATACTTGACAGCAAATCTGTTAAAGAAAAATAGCAATAACATTTGAGGAATTTAAACAGTGTGTCATCTAGATATTCATAGTTTCGCTGCTTGCCTCAGTGGTAAGGTCCCGGACATATAGGATTAGTAAGATGGGAAAAGCAGCAAATACATTCATCCTTTTTGTTTAAATAAATCATAGAATCATAAAACAGTTAGGGTTGGAAAGGACCTTAAGATTATTTAATTCCACCTCCCCCTGCCATGGGCAGGGACACCCCACTAAACCATGTCACCCAAGGCTATGTCCAACCTGGCCTTGAACATTGCCAGGGACAGAGCATTCACCACGTCCCTTGGAAACCCATTCCAGTGCATCACCACACTCACAGTAAAGAATTTCTTCCTCAGATTCAATCTAAACTTCCCCTCTTTAAGTTTGAGCCTGTTACTCCTTGTCCTATCACTACAGTCCCTCATGAAGAGACACTCCCCAGCATCCCTATAGGCCCCCTTCAGATACTGGAAGGCTGCTATGAGGTCTCCACGCA
>JASSUY010049345.1:0-27977 GCA_032466535.1 Forpus xanthops
TCTAAGTTGGAGAGACATCAATTTGATAGGTGGACCACTCGGTGGATAAAGAACTGGCTGGATGGCCACATGCAAAGGGTTGTGGTCAATGGCTCAATGTCCAGCTGGAGACCAGTAATGAGTGGTGTCCCTCAGGGATCACTGTTGGGACCAGTCTTGTTTACTATCTTGGTCGGTGACATGGTGACATGGACACTGGGATTGAGTGTGCCCTCAGCAAGTTTGCTGATGACACCAAGCTGTGTGATTTGGCTGATATGCTGGAGAGAAGAAATGCCATCCAGAGGGTCCTTGACATGCTTGTGAAGTGTGCTGATGCCAACGTGATGAAGTTTAACCATGCGAAGTGAAAGTTCCTACACCTGGGTAGGAGCACTCTACAGGTTGAGCAGAGATTTAGTGCAGCTCTGTGGTGGGGGACTTGAGGGTGTTGGTCAGTGAGAAAATGAACATCAGCTGGCAGTGTGCACTTGCAGCCCAGAAAGCCAACCATATCCTGGGCTGCACCAACAGGAGTGTGACCAGCATGTAGAAGGAGGTGATCCTGTCCCCTACTCTGCTCTAGCGAGACCTCACTTGGAGTATTATGTACAGTTCTGGTGTCTTCAACATAAAAAGGACATGAAACTGTTGAAACAAGTCCAGAGGAGGGCCACAAGGATGATCAGGGGACTGGAGCACCTCCCTTATAAAGACAGGCTGAGAAAGTTGAGGCTGTTCAGCCTGGAGAAGAGAAGGCTGTGTCAAGACCTCATAGCAGCTTTCCAATATCTGAAGGGGGCCTATAGGGATGCTGAGGGGGAGACTCTTCATTAAGGACTGTAGTGATAGGACAAGGGGTAATGGGTTCAAACTTAAACAGGGAAGTTTAGATTGGATCTGAAGAAATTCTTTACTGTGAGGGTGGGGAGGCATTGAAATGGGTTGCCCAGGGAAGTTATGAATGCTCCATTGCTGGTGATGTTCAAGGCATAGCCTTGAGTGGCATGGTTTATTGTGAAGTGCTCCTGCCCCTGGCAGGGGGGTTGGAACCAGATGATCTTAAGATCGTTTCCAACCCTAACTATTCTATGATTTTAAGTGTCCAGAAATTCAAAATACAGAGATCAGACTTCCAGTTTCAAATATATTCTCCCACAGTAATTTGTTAACATTGTATAATGTTAATTTTTAACATAAAAAAGAGAAATATTAGTCTAGTGGAATTATACTGCATTTTCATTTGTCTTTTGGTATTTGCATATATAAATGAACAGTGGCATTTGTCTGGTTTTAATTAATTGTGGTGGCCCAGACACATAATTCAGATCTTTTCTGTAGTGCAAAATGGAGCAACAAGAACAAAATAAATCCCAAAATTAAGGCAGAGAAAATCTGTTTTCCACTCCCTAACCTATTCCCTATGACTTTTACTTTTACTTTTCTACTATGTTTATGAATCAGGCAGATGATGAGGGTTTTGATTAGATGCTCAGTTTTGTAACTTGCAGAGTATTAAACATATTATCACAGCTCAAGAGATCTCAATAGGCATCATGACAACGTAAATAAAACATTAATTACACTCATTGCAAGTCTTCAGTACTATTAGAAGTCTAGTAATTTACCAGTGGTAAAAAGTATCCCCACCCACACTCAGGAGGTACCTCAGTCTACATGCTTAAAGTGAACTGAGCCTTTCCTGAACTGAGAAAAAACAAACAAGCAAACAATAATAATAATAAATATATAATAAAACCCACAACAAACAAAAACACTGCCCCCAAAACCTAAAATTCAACCTTGCACTTTTCCAATTTTATTCAATCACAACATGCTAGCTAGAGTTACGGTACAAGGTGCATTTTTATTTTAACCTACTTTAGCATTTTTCCCCCTAACAACAAGTAGTTACCTAGATTTACGTGGAGAATACATATCCTATTTCTTCCTCACCAAATGAAGCACCTCTCCTTTTTAAGTTTTCCATTATATTTATTAACTATCTGAGTCAACACCCCAAAATAGTATTTGCCAAAATGCTTAATTTCATAAAAACTGAACCACGGTTTTACTCCAGATTATACCAGTTTTAAAGAAATCTTATGTTCACCTTTTTCTCATATTAATTTTAGAAATAAATCCTTTGGCAGAGCTACACATCTTGTATTTGTCTTCACTACAAGGGTTTGTTACTTCACAGAAGTCTTTAAGAGTGAAAGTAGACTTCTGTCTTGAATTATTTAAGTAACCTTAAAAGACCTTTTGTGTGAAGATGAGGGGAAGATCAGTACATAAAGATCAAGGATTAAACATTTTCCTTGTGGGCATTTGCAAGATTCTCTATTATTATATATATATAAACCTTTTTGAATAAAAAAGAAAACTCAAGAAATAAATTATATAATAAAATTTATAAAACTAATCCTTTCTCTCACAGTCCAACCCTTCTTTTCTCCTAGATCGAATAAGCCCAAGTTCACCGCATTTATCCAAAGCCACTCTTCACCACAAGACTTACCAAGGACACCAAAAGATCTGCTCTGTGACTCTCCCTGCAGAGAAAAACCATTGGTGTGTCATGGTGGACATGCTTAGAAACCAACAAGGACACCAAGGACCCAGAGAAGCAAGTTTTGCAGAAAGGCTGCCTGAGCCCAGATTTTCAATTACTGGAAACACCTGAAGGAATTATGTTAATGAGCTATATTAAATAAAGCAAAGAGTAGCTAAAGGCTCCTTTACCTTGTGACACATTTCCATGCCTCTTTTAAGGGGAAAAACATGGGAAAACTTTTTCCTACTTACACATCAGCTGCAATTTCAGTCTCCACAATTACCTGCAAGGCTGAAATCCCATAATCAGCTTCACCTAACAGCATTTTACTCTTTTTAGCAGCTGAGGCAAAGCATAGCAGCTTGGGAAAATCTACATCTCCTTCCTAAATTTCAGGGTAGAAACTTAGTAGTCTCATTCCTACAAGTGCTAGGTGTGTTATTGCCCAACATCTTCTGAAGTCTTAGAGTCCAACTCCCCAAAAGCAGGGCTTTAATCATATAGCTTGTCTTTATGGCACACAGTCATACTGCACATGGTCACATTTCATTGTTTCAAGGATAAAGATTGTTCAAGGCATCTGACACTATACTTAAATTATTCATCCGCTGGTATTATTTATTCATCAGCTCTTGAGTTATTTTGCTTTGCTAAAGTACCTGGCTTCTACTGCTCACAGAAAAAAATCTATGCCATTTTCTTTGTTTTAATTGAGATTTTGTGATTCTTGAAAGCAGCTGATTGTGCAGCACTAATATTCCATAATGTATTGCCAAGTGTTTAAATATGTCATTTCTGCATGCAGGTATTGAAACAAAGGCACATGCTGCCAGGCCCTGAACTTGACTTTTAGGGGCCTGGCCAAGCTCTGAATTTCTGTTGAGCAGAGTGGGCTCTCAGGGCCGCAGTGCATATTTAGTGCCATAAAGAGGGGTATTATCCCTGACAGTTTTGATATTTGGGCACGTGAAGTATGCATCTCATCTAAACTGCTGCCAGAGTAATGACAATTAAACACCTTTAGTTTGAAGCAGCTCCTTGATCTGGAAGTGTAAAATAGAGCAGCCTGAGCTCCTTGTATGGTGCAGAATAAGGGAAAAACTGGATGTCTTTTACAGTTTATGGCTTAATATATTCCTTTAGGCATAACCAACTGTAGAAGCTGGGCTGAAAGACCAGGAAAGTTGCATTTGTTAGTGCGCAAAGCTGGGAATGACTTCACAGAACTTCACAGGTTTTGTGAGCCTCACTGTATGGAATAAAAGTGTATTTTTGGACTACAGTACTTTATTACGTTTTTTCTTTTCCATGATTATGCACTGTCCTGGTTTCAGCAGTAGCAGCCATTTTTCTCCTTCTTAGTAGCTGGTGCAGTGTTGTGTTTTGTTATTTCAGCCTGGGAGCAGCGCTGATAACACCGATGTTTTTAGCTGCTGCTCAGTCATGTTTAGTCTGACCAAGGACTTTCTGAGTCTCACGTTCTGCCAGGGGGAAGGGGAAGCTGGGAGGAAGGAAAGACAGGGCACCTGACCCAATTTAGCTAAAGAGGTATTTTGTGCCACAGCACATCATGCCCGGGATGTAAAAACTGGGGGCACTTAGCCGGAAGGGTTAGATCACTGCTCAGATCGGGCTGGGTATCAGTCAGTGGGTGGTGAGCAGTTGTATTCTCTTCCCTTGTTATCTTCCTTATCATTATTTTTGTTGGTGGCAGCAGTAGTGGCTTGTGCTATGCCTTAGTTACTGGACTGTGCTTATCTCAATATGGATGAGTTACATTCTTTTGATTCTCCTCATCCCCCTGGGAGCAGGGGGAGGGGAGGGAGGAAGAAAGGGGGGGGATTGAGCAAGTGAACTGTGTTGTTGATTTACTGCTGGACTTAAACCACGACACACACTATTTCCGATATTTAACGTTGCAGAGAAACAGAATGAAAACTTATTTGTGAATGGAAATATTTCTGACCACAGCTGCCGTCTTCTATGTCATTGTTCTGTATAAATAAATAACATGAAAATAGCAATCATGTATTTATTCATGTTAGAAGTGCAAGCACAAAAGGTCTTTCAAAAATTTCTTTAAAGCACAAAAATTTTGAGGTTTTCATTATGCACATACGTAAGACTGCAGTGTTAAAACTGAGACTTACTGATGTGGGTAATGTGTAAAGCATGATACCTTCTTAAAAAGACCCCAATGCCCAAAGGCATATTTAAGAGGAAAGTTAAAATACAACAGAGAGATAATACTATTCCCCAGTTTTACACAGACACCACACTGACAAAGTTCCTGTTAACTATGGTGGTTTTGCACCATAAGAATACATGCTAATATTTCTAGCATCAAAAAGGGTTTTCAAGGCTTAACTTACCAGGTCAGACATTTCTCTTGCAGTTAAAAGTTGGCTTTTGATGAAGGCTTCAGTCTGGGAAAAATCTTTACCCACTTGAAGGTGAAAAAAAACCCAACATCTTACTACTAAGCTCTGTCATCCTGGTGATACAAACTGCATTTTATCAGTTTCAGCTGTTTTGTTTTTTTTTTTTTTTTCCTGGCTTGTACATAAAAAACTCTTTTTAAACTGAAGCCCTTCAAGGTTTACTCGTGAAATTTTGCTATCAGTTACACATGCAGCCCTATTAATGTTAATGAGCTAGTTGAATTTAAGCAAGGGTAGAATTTGATCTTTTACCCTATTACATTGTAGACTGTCTAGATATTTGTCTGTTTTAACTTAAAATCTATTTACCAATTTCTTTATAATGAGGAAGTCTTATAAAACCACATCACAAAATGTCACAGATATAACAACACCAGGTCAGAACTGTATCTTCTTTCTGAAAATAGCCACTGATGGGTGTTTCCTAGAGAGAGTTCAAAGCCTTGAAGTGAGCTATTAGAAAATAGTTTGCCTAGAGAAAAATATTCTTGACCTGACTCTCTTTTGGCTTGTGCTCTGAACCATGAGTTTTTCCATTCCTTTCAGACTTTTTTAAAAAAAGGATCTTATAATCAAATCTCTGAATGTTCTGGTTTCAGCAGTAACAATTATTTTTTCCTCTTCTCTAGTAGGCGGTGCAGTGCTGTGTTTTCGTTTTAGTTTGAGAACAATGTTGATAACACACCAATGGCTTAGTTGTTGTTAAGTAGCATTTACCCTGATCAAGGACTTTTCAGTCTCTCATGATCTGCAAGTGAGTATGGACACAAGAAGCCAGGAGGAAGAAGAGACAGGACACCTGACCCAAACTAGCCAAAGGGGTATTCCATACCAGTACAGCACACATGCCCACTATGTAACCTGGGAGCAGTTACCTGGAAGAGCACATCACTACTTGGGTCAGGCGGGGACCTGTCAGTGGGTGGTGAACGATTTTATTGTGCACCACTTGTGTTTATTGTTTTCCTTTCCCCCTTTTAGTTTTATATTCTCTTGTTATTTCCCTTCTCATTATTATTATTATTATTATTATTATTAGTGGTAGCAGTTTAATATTATATTTTAGTTATGGGACTGTTCTTATTTCAACCCATGAGATCTACACTCTTTTGATTCTCTTCCCCATCTTGCCCAGAGGAGGGAGGAAAGGGGGAGGGGGTATGTGAGCGGCTCTCTGCTTTTGAGTTACTGGCTGAGGTTAAACCATGACACTGAATGACAGTCAAATTTTGCAGCCACACAGGCATGTGCAGTGTGTGCACAACAGTTTCCGCTACTACATAATTTCTAAATATATTTAGAAGCCATTTACTTTGTTAAGAATGCAATTCATTCTGCAGTGGTTCAAAAGCAAACCCTCCTTTTTGGATCAGCTCATATTACAACCCTGGCTACAGTTTTTTAATACTTCCTAATTTAAGAAAAAATTACGCTCAATTGCAATGAGAACTCAAGAACTGCAGCAATAGAGCATTTCTCTTCTGGGGTTTTTTTTTTTTTTTTGCCTATTACTTCCTTTCACCCTCACATTGTTAAAAGAACTTCAGCACTGAAAAACTGTTTTGATCTGAAGAGCTGTGGACAGTCTTAACTCTGCACCCTGATAAAATATAATGCAGCATTTATTTGCCTCAGTACTTCTTTACAGACTTTTCCTTATTCAATTCAAAACAAACATTTTCACTGACAAAGTATTAAGATATATAAAAAAGAATTACCTCTGATAAGTGTATAATCAATATAATTGTATAACCATAATTTTATATATGCATATTTAATATCTCTGACATCTATTAGTCTTTGTTATTGCATAAGCTGGACAGTATATAACAAATGCAGAAAGAAAATGCATTACCTATCACAGACTCTGGTGAGATGTGAAGAAAATTGTCTAACCCAAATTATTCCTATTGGGAATTTTGTGTTCCTAGCTTTCTGGAAGAACAAATATGAGACCATTCCCAGCTGCAGCTAATGTCAGTAGAAGTGTGCTCCAAACATGACGACTTATAGTGTCATGATCTGGAGTACTGAGGGAGCTGGTCTTTCATAATATTCCCATGCTACAGCTCCTAATCTATTAGCAGAAAAATCACTGTCCCCACTAGGGGGTTGTGAGAATTAAATAACATTTCTAGAGCACTCAGGTATTTTACAGATACACACTTCTGAACGGCAAATGAAACAAATTAGTAATGACGTCTTCAGAATCAGGTTCGAAGAATACACAGTGCATAAGACACTCTGATATGCAGTGAGCTGCATGGAATTATACACCGGCTGCAAGCTCCTATTTCATGCGCTGATCAAAGGGAAACTATTATAAGATCATGTGATTTCAGTCTGTATCAGAATGCAGAAGCAGAATATGAAAAGGTTACTTTAATTGTATCAGTTTGGAAGTGTCTGTCTTTGCAGCCTTAGTGTTTTCAATAAAATTTTTGATTTAATAAACAGGATCAGTGGTATGCAAGTAGTTCCACAAGAAGAAGCATTTATGAAACATGGTTTCCTCCTCTCTGTAACATGGATTTCTCAATTTGTCACATCTTTTTCCTCACTAATTTAAGCCTATCTTATTTAACCAACTGCCTGTGTCCATTTATCAAAAATTAATAACATTATGGCCCTTACTCTCAGTGGCTGAAAATGACAGACAATTTTTAGAATCTATCAGGGAAGGGCAGACACATACACAGGCTACACAGTTATATATGTATATGTTTTCCTTAGAAATGGATTTACAAATTCTGATCATGTGGCACCAGAGCTGCTTGGCATGTTCTAAGTTCTCCTTTGTCCCATCATTGTTTTATAACCCTATGGTCAAACTGCATAACTTAATCAGCTTATCCTGAGGATACTAAACCTGAGTTTCTATATGCCAACACAAAGAAGGAAACTTGGCTTCAGTCTACAGGCATAAACACTGTCATGTGTTCATTTCTTCGAAATAAACATTATAAGCCATGGTACTGCCACTAACAAAAGGAGTTTGTCAAAGTTGTTCCACAGTAACTTTATTTTTTAGTTTACAAATATGTGAAAGGTGACCTCAACTTAAATCCAGGAAAAGGCTGTTGATTGCAAGCGTATTCTCTAGAGCCTTTGGGAAAAGTCAATGAAGCAAAGTTCAGAGTTAGATTTTATAAATATCTATGTGTTTATATATATATATGTCATATATATACACACAGACAAAAAGAATTTATTCAAAGACTGGCAAAGTTTGAGCTTTAATATATTCTGCTATAAAAGTTGCAAAAAACTTCCAAGTTACTGTTCACCGAGAGCAAAGGCCTTCTGAACATCATTCAGATGGTGGACAGTGATTTTCTGATTCTGGTCGCAGCCCAGGTATCTGGAAAAGTAATTAAGGTTTGTTGTGGTTTAGCATATTTCAGAGGCAGAGTGCATTCTCCATCCTAGAGCACATCCTAGGCAGATGTGTGAGCATACAAGACCAGATAAAACACTGGGCTTTAGACATATAGAAACAACGTGGACACAAAAGCTAGTTGGAGCTGCGAAAAGCAAACCACATTAAATGTAATAGCCAGTCTTGATGGCAAAAAAAAAAATGTTATCACAGACATTGTCAAATTAAAGGAATAAAGCTGGGTTTATATCTCATTAATAGAAAAAAAAATAAACACACACATATCCTAGACTGCTCTTCCTGCCTTCTGGGACAACCTGCACCTGGGCCTGAGCGTGCAAACCCTTACAGTGGGGTTGGCTTGACCATGTTGCAGTAAAGGGAGCAGCTAGCAGCTGAAGATGAGTATTGAGAAGTAAGATCTTCACAGTCTCCAGCCCAACACATCAGTAGGAAATAGCGTTGAAATAGTACAAAGCCTTAGGAATGTAGTCACCTCTGACAACATTTAGCCAGAAGCATGTGTTTCCATGCTGCTGTGAACTGTCTCTACATGTCTTTACATGGAAATGCACAATTCAGAAAGGGCAAAAGGTATTGTGCCATCAGATGCTCATCACATTTATATAAATTTTAGCAAATCCAGGATTGGCCACAGACTCATTACTTATTGCATGATTTATCAGAATCTGCTTTAGTCTAAGAGACCTAATTCTTCTGTTATATATTTCACCCATCCTTCTGGCAGCATAATTTGCAAATTTACATTTCAAACTGGAATACATTTTGCATACTTTCCATTTTAGCATTCTGACATGCTAAAAAAAGTCTTAGTTCTAAGGTGTAAATTATTAGCAATTTAGGAAAAAAGTCCTGAAGTTAATAATGCTCTTTTCAGGCATTGTTGTTTAGAGTTTTAGTGTCTTTTTCCTCTCAGCTCTGTAGTGATATATTAGCAAGAGTGTCATAGTGCAGATGAAATTCAAAACAGGACCAACATTCTGAGGTTTAGAAGAACATTTAACACATGACGTGTAACTTGAGTGTTTTCCCAAGGGAATCATGCAACATTTGTTTACACTTGGACTTTCTTCCAGAGACAAGTTTGTAATCTTTCTGCATTCAAAGAATGTGTATTCTACAGTTCAGCTCATTCACTGCACTGACCTGCACCAGTGCTAAAACAACCTAGGAAACAACAACAAAAAATACTGTTAAACAGGAACTTTGAAGTGAAATTGTGATTCTGATTTTCTGCATTTCTGATATCACAAATAGAGGGTCTTAACTTAAAATTAACTGGACCATAAACACCGATGTTTCTGGGATGTTTCTCTGAAACTTCGGTGAAGTCTTGTTTATTCCTTGTTAATACTATCTGAGCTGAACGCACTGGAAGCACTTAACAATAGTAATAGACTCCTGGTATGTTCAAGCAAAAAAAAAAAGCACAGAGGTTGTCAATATACACAAGAGTGGTTTTTTTTTCAATGGTTTTAAGGTATTGGGATTTGAATTATTTTAAGATAAATCCCTTTTCTATTTCAGAAAAACAATATTACTTTTTCTAACCCCAAGCTCTATGAAAATTAATATTTCAGCATTTTGTCAGAAATTTTTTATTAATTGATTATGTATATATGAAATACATGTAGAAATTACACAGTTTAAAAAAAAATCTCCAGTTTATATTTTTTATCCCTGTATAGTTGATGAATATGTAGAGAGGTGGACAAAATAAATTCATATAGGACTCTGTTCAGTAGTCGTAGAAGTCAGATTCATTCTGGTGTATCTCTTTCATATCCAGCACCAGGAAATTCCTGGAAAAATACCCTATTTTAGCACAGGAATCAGGAGACTCAAACTTTGATGGGGACTTGTAGCTGAGTGTCCCCCAGCCTAGTTGCGGCCATCCTTTCCAAAAAGACAGGCTATTTAATGATCAGCTGGGGTATGTGGCAATGGCATAGCGGCAAGGTAGATGCTTTATATACCTTTATGCTGGTGTAGAGGAAAGGGCACCAAAGGGTGAGAGAAAACAATTCTGGCAGGATGATGCCTATATCTCCTGCATCCCTGCAATGTGCCATTTACACCTAGCCAGAATGCAATGATGTCCTTGAATGAAATCAGGTCTGCACTGGGGCTATCCTATGCACTAGGCAGGGAAAAGGCAGCATAAAGACATTTCCCACAGCCTCCTCCATCTTGGTTAAGCTACAGTCTTTCACAGAGACTGCATCTGTTAAGGAAAGAAAAAAATAAGTGTGTCTTTCTCAAAGCTAGGATTTCCTCCTGATATAAATTTTCCCCGCTGTGCTTGTGTGTAAGAGCAAGTATTTTCTGCTAGTCACTGTATGTCCTTTGGGTGTGAGGTAATGTAATGTCTTCAGATGAGAGACTTCAGCAAAAACTCTGGGACTTTTGCAGGATGCAACATAAGCCTTTTATCAGTGCTGCACAGGTCTGTGTGGTACAGGAGACAAGAAAGTAAGTTTTGCACTTTCTAAGGTGCAGCCCATAGGAAGACTCTAATTGTACATACACAATGTACCCTGGCTTTGTTAATCCTTTTATTCCTGGTACAGCTGGATCTCAGGTTTCCTCAACTGCTGCAGACTTTTTAGGGATGTATTTTATAATGCTAATCAGTGATTTCAGAGGGAATACGTCTATCCTACAGCCTATAGCTCTGCATAAAGCATCCCAAGAAATAAGTCAGGGAAACCATCAGTGGTGAAGAGTGCTACATTTCATGCGCTGCCACAGAAATGCTTTCTGGCTGAGGTCTAATATTAATCTATTTTGACCCTGACATCCAGTAAAACTACAGTGTAGCAAATGCTTACAAAACATACATATTCAATAGCACGTGCTATAAAGTATGCAGAACTGTTGGTATAAAGAAGTTACACACACACACAAATATCTTTGAAACTCCAGTTAATCAAGGTGTCAAAGTAACTGAAGCAGTTTTACAGATTTTATTGAAAATAACTCACTTTATTATATACTGAAATATATATTATTGTTTCCCCATAGAGTTTTACTATCCAGTTGCCTGCATTTACTTTTTAAATAGAGTATCTCCTGCCCTCTTTAGTCCAGTTTTTATAACTACATTTAGAAAGGAAATTCAGCATTAAAGCATCTTTACTCTGCCTTGTCCTATTGCCCTTTGCAAATAGCCCATTATTAGCCATTTTCTGGCACAAGTAGCTGAGAGGAAACAGAAGAGGAAATGATATAATGGCTCCAGAGCCACATGCTTCCTTTCTGCCCAGCTGTTTGCTGGATGACCTTATGGGCACTGAACCTCAAAAGATATACACCTTTGTCTCCTCATTTTTCCGACTGAAGCTTCCATGCAGGAATACATAAAACTTCACAGAACTCAGTTGGGAGAAAGTTAAAATGAGTGAGAGGAAATATTTGATTCGATCTAATGAACATCCTAATAGATATTTATGCACTTCACAGAGAAACTTATCACTGAACATTTTTAATTCCCATTATTAACTCTTTTTCTTAAGTATGAGATCTGGTTCAGATCTAAGACAGCCAGTGTGCTGTTAAAAGTACATTTCTTTAAAACCCAGTATTATGTGAAGACTTCTATTATTGCATTCTTGGATAATTTTATCTTTATTTTTCTTTTTAGTGCACTGTTTCTAACTTAATACTATAAACACAAAAAAAAAGTCTATAAAGTATTGCATCTACATGAAAAACTTCTCTATTATTTTTTCTTCAACATTTCACCCTAAAGTTAAAAGATATCTAATATAGACCATGAGCATAAAAAAAAAAAAACTCTTTTGGCATTTTGGCTTATTTTCTAAACTGATAGATTTCACATTCATAAATGTAAATTCAGTGGCAGTTCTCTTGGGATTAGATTTTTGCACCTTAAAACTAGTTTAAAGTTGAAGCATAATATTTAAAATGGATTTTACATATTAAAAATTGCATTGATACTCAGGATTTTTACACATATTTCCTGTGGACATGCAATACGAATGTAATATATTGGTACCCTAGGTCATGTAAGCAGTTGTTTTATCTGTATACTATATCTAAAATGACTAAACCCAAACTTGTTATATCTAAATAAGCATAAAGGTATTTCTTAAACTCCATCCACAAAATTGAATGACATTTTTTGTTTAACAGAATGATAAGGACGGGTCTGGGGTTCTCTATATTCTACTGGTTCCCCAGTAAGGCAGCCGCAGGGGTAATGCAGGTTATTAAAAAGGGATACTTGCAGCATCTTCACATATGTACTGAATGCAGAGTCACTGAATTTAGCATCCAAGTTCATCCCTGGGCACTTCTAGGTTGTGTGATATATTTTAACACTGATCTTTATAGATCTTTACCTATGTAAACCCCAGTGACTTTTAACACAAACCTCAAACTCTGTGGTACCCATAGCAAAGCATTTTATCTTCACCAGTTAAACTTAAAGCCATGAAGATGTCACAAAATATCAGTTTCACTAAGAAGGTCTAAAGAGATATTTCACTGCACTTATTGTTCATTATCAGGAATCTCACAGATAATTTTGACCACAGGAATAAAATATATCACAATCTTAAGTAAAATGCTCTTGCTATCTTTCCAAATGATCATCTCTGATAGCACATCAGATTCAAAGCATTTTGTCCAGCTACTACATTAGTTTTTAAAATAAGAAATGTGAGTGTGCCTTCCACACTTAAAAAAAAAAATGAATGCAATTAAAATCTAATTAGTATTTTATTTTACTATTTGGAAAATTGAGGAAATGCACACAGACATACATGGTGCTAGATATTAAGCCAAAAAATGTCTCCAGAAACCAGCCATTCATATTTTGCCTTTTATTTTTTATCATCAACATCTTGTCACTTGAAATATAGACATCACTAAATCAAACCCACTTACCTTTTCACATCATTTTAGAATTGCTCAAATTAAATAAGAGCTCTGTACAGCTTTTCAAATCTCAGCTATGTTTTCAAACCACCAGGGAGGGCTAGTTCTTCCTGCTCAGACAATTACTGAATTGTTGCCAATGTGAGTGTTCGTTATATCAATCTCATTATTATTACTTTAAATCACCTATGGATCTCATTACCATCACTTTGAAAAAAGGCCACAAGATAGCATCTGCATTTTACTTAAAACTTATCATTATAAGTAACCTTTTTTAAAATGAGTTAGGCTGCTTTCATTTATTTCTGATGTTAGCAAACGGAATTCTTGGCAGCCTTAGAAGCCTTCTCGATTCTGTTTCATTGTCAGTTTTCATTTCTTGTTAACTTTGGAAGTAACAGGGACATCATCATCTGTCCTTTGTTTTCCTAGTGGAACTCCTGAGGTTACTGGGTGGTTCACATTATAAAAGAAAGCTAGGTCAAATCAGTAAAGATTAAGTCCTTATTGAAAAGTTAATTAGTCAGTGAAAATGTATGAGCATTAAAGAAAAAAAAAAGGAAAGGCAGTTTTAGCAGGACTTTCTCTTCACAACTCTTCTGTTTTCATCATTTCATCCTGTGAAAGTATCACTTTATCAATTTTCCAGCCATAATAATAGCCTAGGAAGATAAGAAACAGTTTTTCAACCTGAATAAGAAGTATAAAAATTCCCTTCCTTTTTTTCTTTTTTTTTGAGGAAAAAGACTGTCAGAACTTGTTTATAAATTACAATTAAACACAAAAAAGGGCAATCCTCAGTGTCCATCTCCCACTCACTCTTAAATAGATCACTCCACAAAATATTATGCAGTTGGTTTGATATTTTTAGAGGAAAAGATTTCTGCCCAGTAATATGGAAATAAAATAATTGATATCACTTCATTTTTTTTACCCAAAGCCATGAAGCCTTTTTTTTTTTTTGGTCTGTATAGGTTTATGCTGTATTTTGGATGAGAATTTAGTACAAGATGCTGCAAAAAGTAGCAACTTCAAATAGGGTCTGACACATAAGATAAATATGCAAGGGCAAAACATACAAGACAAATGGAACAACACTTCATGAGTTCAGAAAATTATTGTTCTGGATAACTATATACAATTATTTTCATTTCTGTCTCTCAATTCCTCTTACTTTTGAAACATTATCAAGTGCAATTCCTGTCTAAATAGTAGATAAGACCATCCAGCCTTTTAGGCACAAATCTGCTGTATTTCAACTGTGCAAATCAGGCATAAAGAAACCACAAAAATGATTCCTATAAATATTTTCAATTGTTGCCATTTAAACAGCATTTAAAGAATATTTAACATTTCTTCAATTGTTGTGAAAGGAAGGTGCATTTTTTATGTATCTCCCAGAAATAATACAATGTAGATTTGCATCAGGCTATTCCACCTGAAAACTTGCAAATTTCAATTTCTACATCTTATAATGACTCAAAACCTTCTTGCCATGGACAAGCAAATGCCCAAAACAGTTCAAACCAAAAAATAAAAGCTACACATACATTTATGAAACAATAGATTTTTCTGTTTCAAAAATATATTCACCAAACATGTAAAATGTCTTTGTATAGACACAAACATTTCATTAACAAGCCATTCATATATCTTTCTATTTATACTTATTCATACAACTCTACATAACAGCTCATAAATGTAGGTCTCATAGCAGAAACATACATAAATATACAACACACACACACACACACTATATATGAAGGTATTTGTAAAAGAAATCGTATCTTTCTATCTTCCAAAGGAGTCCTTTGTAATTTTTTTGCCTTTTAAATTCAGCTATTCTTGAACACAGTTTGTCTTTGAAATTTGCCAGTATAATGCATTATTGAAGTGCTGCACTCCTTTTTGAGACTGTACATAAAATCAGCCACGTTCAACAAATTTCCATTTTACTTAGTTTTTTTCATAATTATTCCTCACTTCTATCACATTCCTGTCCTCAAGAGCTCTGGTTAAGCCACTAAAATTAGCAACACACTACAGGTTATGCCTCAAAGGGACTTGCCATCAAGAGAAACCTAAGTTAAAGGAAGAAATCCTTTATATTTTCTATGATTTATATGAGTAATATATGAAATAGGTTGCCAAATTAAACACAAGATAGATGAACTAGTTTTGAAAAAAAGTTTCTTATTTCACCAAACGTGTCAGAAACTTTTGGTTTATTTCTTAATGCACGGATTTTGAAATCAATGGGGGATAACATATCAAGGATTTAAAACCTTAAAAGCCTTAAAATTTCTGGCTTAAATTAGTATAATTTTGTTGAAGAAAGGGTTAAATATAACAAGCAGAAGAAAAGAAATTAACTAAAGTAAGGCCCTTGCGATATAATGACACTTGCTCTATGCTCTTACAGAGAAAAACACGATGATAAAACACCACAAAGAGGAGTGTTATGAATTTTATTAATGACTAGAAGACAGTGTGCAAAACATCAAAGGTCTGTGGAAAAGATTAATGACCCCGTGTGAGACTGTTTAATTACCTCCAGCTAATTAGATTCTTGACCAAATTTTTAATATCTGCATTCCTTCTAAAGCCTAATTGAGATTCCACATTATTTATCAATCTTTCAAAAAGCCCTTAGTGTGCTGCTTTTTTAGTTTCTTTTTCCCTTTGCACTTTGACTCCATTTATGGTCAATTATTAAATAAATAGCAAAGTAACTGTTCCCTCCAAACTGTATATGTGGAACACTTTATGCTTGTTTATTTTGACTAGGAGACTATCATTGGCATCTTTTATACATAATGAAGCACTCTAACTAATAAACTGACTGACTTCACTGTAAACAACATTGATAATATTTTTGTTATCTGGGCTGTGCTCAGGAACTCCTCTTGTGGTTTCTGTAAATTAGCCTTTGCTCTTGTCAGTTAATCCTTATTTCAGTTTACCTTGGTCCAGTCCCAGGACCGGAGCAGGGTGTTATCAGGCAAACTGAAGAAGACAGTCCTTGCCGCTTGATTATTTCCCCCGTTCCTTTAGAAGTACTTTAGTGCTATAAACCACTGCTATTAAATGACTTGCCTTATTACAAGGTAATTTATGTCAGAAGACAAGGGGGCCGTGCAATAATTACTTTTTTCTGTATCCTTTCAAATCACATTCTATCCCCAACAAAGCACTGGCATGAAATGTGACTGATGCGTACAGCAAAACTAAAGACTGAAACTGATTTAGGGTTTTCTGGAGAATTTTTACCATTTCAGTTTGAAGTGTAGGAAATGGAGAAATGCATTTCAAGGTGTGTGATGGGGAACACACTTTCAGATGAAGTTTTCTAAAATACACACTTCCCAGTTCAAAGGAGGCAGGAGAATCGCAGTTTCTTTCTTTGGTTTAGCTATAAGAAAAAGTGCATTTGCTTTGAAAATCTTTCTGTCATTTTTAATATAAACAAGAAAAATAAAGTGTGTACATGTGCAATTATACATTTATTGTACATGTGTAAAATGAAACACTTTGGGGAAAATTCTGTGGGATTTCATATAGATTTTTTCAATTTTTCCACTAGAGTTTAGCTCATAAAATTATACCACATATTCAGAAATAAATGAGATATCTTAGAAAAAGCAAAAAGAATATTTTCTATTAAATTTTATACGGGTTTATGTTACTTGTAAAATTCATTGTTGGCTGTATCCTTACTAAAATACACAGGATTTTTTTCAGTGAGGTAGACATGAGTGTTTGCACATAGAGGCAAACATTGAAAATCTCTACTACGTGATGATAAGTGCAACTGTAATAAATGCAGAAGGCACAGGATTTTTGATGGAGGGACCACTTTTTTCATTATCATGTCTGTAGCAAGCTTTGTCCAATGGGGTAGAAACATCTATGCAGTATCACAAAACATGTAATTTAATAATATAAAAAGTATATATCAAAATAACAAAGAATATAGATCAAAACAGAAGTATAATGAACCAGGCATTAAAGAGATGGATAATACATTACGCTTAATTTCTTGAGAGTGATGAGAATATTTGGTTACTTAATAAATCACTCACAGGAATACTGTGAACTTATTTGGAGCAATGAACTAATTTGGGATGCAGTAGTCAGAGCCACTTGGTATTTCCTATGTAATAAAAAGTTTAAAGTGCCTAAAATCTATGTATCCAGTAATTTATTCTGTGCTTCATTTGGTGAAGGAGTGCTTCAAATACATTCCAGATTTTATCCTTAGAGCTATGGATAATAATGTGTATCATATTAGTGCACCATAATTGAAAGTATGATTTACATTAAGCACTTTGTAAAGAAAGAATTAGACAGCAGGCCTTGTTTAATGGAGTACCCACATTTTGCAAAACTAAGGTTACATTTCACAGTTTCCTGTGGGAAAGGAACTGAGACTTCCTATATCTCGCTCTCCAGACCACCCTTATTTCTTTCACCCAGTTGTCAGCTTCACTGGGGTCAGTGAATTCTATTACATACTGTACGCACCTGTCTGAGAGTCTTTCTGTGTGCCTTTTACGTCTGATCTGTGATGCCAGCCCCAAACACATGAAGGTGACTGATGCTCCTCGGTTTCCAGAGGACCATAATGGATATTGGTGCTGAAATAACAGATCTGGACAGACAAGCTAGTAATGGGATTAATTCAAAATGGTAATTCAGACCCGGTTTAATCAAATGCTGCATGGATGTGCTATAGATCAAATATTTAAGCCTGGTGTTAGAGCGTCTGTCAATCCAAGAAGACACTCTTTTAGTCCATGTGGGCATCTTTCGCCATTCCTACCACCAGGCACCCTCCAGCCCCAGGGATGTTCCTTCTCCCACCTGCCACAAGCACAGGCTCCTCCAGGGAAAGTTCACTCATCTCACACTACACTCTGGCAAGTTGAGCAATTTCATGTTTTCCAATACTCCATTTCTTTCCAACTGTATAAATGCTGAAAATGGTACAATAATAAAATAAAAAAAAAAAAAAAACCACAAACACACAACTAAAAAAGCCCCCAACCAAACAAAATGAAACAAAAAACATATAAAGAATAAAATAAAATAAATAAAGAAATAAAC
Organism: Forpus xanthops; assembly: GCA_032466535.1. Classification (NCBI taxonomy): domain Eukaryota; kingdom Metazoa; phylum Chordata; class Aves; order Psittaciformes; family Psittacidae; genus Forpus; species Forpus xanthops. Next base: position 18,386 of record JASSUY010049345.1, read on the forward strand.
CAAACATGAAACAAAAAGATACCAAAGAAAACAAACCAAAAACTTTGTCCGGCTTGTCCCAGTAAGAGAAACACTTGTGATGAGGAAGAAAATTTGAACAGCTGAATATCATCCAGAAAACACAGGGAGGACATGACACAGCACAATTATTTACTTACTTAAGAAAATGTGTATTTATTTATTTATTTATTATCTTGCCCTGGTATTCTATGAGAGACTCAATAATGAGCTTGCCTCATTCTGCATCACTCTGCTTTTTAGGGACTTGTGGATACCTCTCCTGTGCTGATCAATAACCAGCTTCCCCCATGGAAGGGATGATCAGCCTGTAGGACACATGGACAACAGAAGTATTTCTGCATTTTCAGTAATATTTATTTTCAATATTCTTCTTGGAGAGTCTTTATTCCATCTTGTACAAAGTATTTAAAATAACAAGATAATGAAAGCCAAATAAGTATATTGAAAGAATATAGTAAGATAAAATTTGTTATTTGAATTCTTAGCCTTTCACATTTTAAAATGATTTGCTTTGTCCTAACTAGCTATATTAACATTTGCCTTTACACCAATATGTAATTGTATATCCAGAACTCATTGATAATTTTACTTCTTGCTACATTGAGCTTTCCCAAAACCAAGATCAGTTCTAACTTAAAGTGCCCCTAAAAATTTGAAGTGCTCTATTAATTTTAAATTGCTTTACATCACCTCTGCTTAGAATCCTAACTGCTTTTTCAAGGAAAGAATACTAAACTATAAAATACACATCTGTAACATAACAGCTACCCAGCTTTTTTTGATTTCAAACATCAACTTTCTCTCCTTTTCCTATATCTGAAAGAAAGAAATGTTCTGGGAGAAAAATAATAGAACAACTCATCATACATTTTATTACAAGCCTCCCTCTACTGAAAACCTTTTAGGTATGTCACAAGACTAAATATATTTTATGTCTACCAGTTGGTAGCACATAGTCCAGCACATTAACCTGTTGACCTCAATAAATTATGATTTCCTAGGAAGAACAGTATCACCAGAAAACTGACACATCACCAAATGGGCACTGAGGGACTCTCCCCTGGATTTTTACAAGACAACTTCTGATCTGAGACTTCTGTCTTCTGTTCTTCAGGCAGTTCTTTCGAAAATGCAAACAAAAATGTTTTGAAAGCCTTTGTTGTTTTTAGAAATCTGACTTTATCCTCATCAATGAGAAAAAATTGCACCATTTCCATCTGAGCCCCTGTCAAATCATCTGTGGAACAACAAAGGCATGGTGCAACACCAGCCCAGCCTTCCCCATGGTGGACCTTTGCCAACTGAAACTTTTGCTGCAGCACTACACACTCCTTGCCTGCTGGGAGGCCATGCAGAGACGTCTCTCAGCTTCCCTTTGCTTACATCAGTATGACCGTGAAGCAATACTCTTACCTGACCCTTAGAGGTCTATATAATCCAGTCCTGGGTAGTGATTGCTGGCTATCTCCCACCACCTCCATTTTCTGTTTGATGTTTTTAAATGGATGTTGTTAAAAGGAACTTGTAGAGAGAAAGACAAACAGCCCTCTGTTTACTGGAAAGATAGGACTGACTCAATATTGCAGTTTGCATGCAGTTTTTTGAACGGAAGGCCAAATGATTCTTCCACTTGCATAGCAACTCAAGCACTAACAAGTGGGTTCACTGTCAAGGTCACTTTACTTTTGCTACTGTAGCTGAAGTACATTATATTAATCTATCAAGGGGTCACTGATCCTTTAGTGAGTGACCATAAATATGCACAAAAAAAAAAAAAAAAAAAAAACTAAACCCAACATGCTCTGAATATCCCATGTATCAAGCACTTTTGGATCCATATATATTTGCTTCTTTGCCATGCTGATATAAAACCGTCTGAGTGATGTGATGAAGCAGTAACCCTTCCTGGTTATCACGCTTTATCATGGAAGCAAATTGGGAGGTGCTGATTATTTACACATAGTCTATCACAATAAGCTGCTCTTGGGATATTTTCCAAGTAGCAAATTCAGGCAAAGTTTCCTGACTTTAAATTACAGCTCAGTCTATACATACACTCTGCTCTTCAGAGCACTTTTCTATTACAGTAAATTTCTTCTTCATATTCAATCTAAACTTCCCCTGTTTAAGTTTGAACCCATTACCCCTTGTCCTCTCACTACAGTCCGTCATGAAAAGTCTCTCCCCAGCATCTCCATAGGTCCCCTTCAGATACTGGAAGGCTGCTATGAGGTCTCCACACAGCCTTCTCTTCTAGAGGTTGAACAGCCCAAATTTTCTCATCCTGTCTTCATACAGGAGGTGCTTTAGTCCCCTGATTGTCCTTGTGGCCCTCCTCTGGACTTGTTCCAACAGTTCCATCTTCTTTTTATGTTGAGGACACCAGAACTGCACACAACACTCCAGGTGAGGTGAGGCACTGGAATGGGTTGCCCAGGGAAGTTGTGAATGCTCCATCACTGGTGGCGTTCAAGGCTGGGCTGGACAGAGCCTTGGGTGGCATGGTTTAGTGTGGGGGGTTGGAACTAGATGATCTTAAGGTCCTTTCCAGCCCTAACTATTCTATGATTCCATGATTACTGGAGAAGCTGGGCTTCTGCTGGGGACATGGACTTTTGCTCTTGAAGGGCAGGTCCCCTATCACATATCCTCCAGCTCACAGAGGAGTCACCCCCCTTCCTTGACTAAATTCCACTTTCTTTTCTGATCCAGTTGGATCTCATATTCTTCCTTATACTGTTTTATGCACTCTAGAGCTGAGATAATCCCAATTGCATCTGCATGCTTCTCCATAGGAAAGCAGTTTGTTATAGATGCAAACAAAACTCATACCTTGAGAAAGGATGTTATTCTTTCGGTACTTTCTGTAATACCTTTTACCCCTTTAAACAATTTCCTTTTTACGTTATCATAAGTAAATTATGTTATTGAATGCTTAATCTTATACTACTTGTGCATCCATATAAATTCACAGTGATGTCTCTGCTCCTGAAGTTTGATGCTCTCATTTTTTGGCACTACCACATGAAATTCATCTTTAACAGGCATACTAATCTAAGGGTAGTTAAATGCTTGTTTGCTCTACTTAAAAGACAATTTCTATGGCAAATGCATTGAGGTTTTTGTCTCAAGTGAGATTAGCAGTTCATTATTGACTGGATCACAACTTTGTGTCAAGGAAGAGGCAGCAGCTTTATTTATGCAATGTAACATCTCACAAGTAAGCATTACATCAGGAACACTGCAACAAACAGCAACAAAACTAGAAGATGATCTTAGCTCTCTGTGAATTGCATCTTTCCCAGCTGAGTAGGAGCCAGCTGCAGCCACCCATGCTGTCAGCAATGCTGGAACATCCTCCTCCAGCGTTTAACAGCTTTCTGCAAGACAGAAAAATGCCCTTACCTGTACATGTGATCAAAACAACCAATAATTAATTGTAACTTATAATAATATTGCATATTTCTTATTCCTTATCTTACAAAGTAGTTATGAGAAAGTTATGCTTTGGGAGTATTATGGGAAAGTAAGCTTTTGTTAGCAGGAGCAGTGTGATGTGCTCGTGAATGCACCTTAGCTATAAAACTTCAGTCACTATATTAATTTTACCACTCTGCATTGAACTAAAATTTGCCCTTTATCATACTGAAAGATAATTAAATCAAAGCAACTATAGCTGCCTGAAAGAAACACCCATCTCTATCCCATCCCCTGGGAAAGCCTTCTGCTAACTTAAATGTTCTCAGTCAGAGCCCAAGAGAGGAAGAAGTTTCCTGTACTAGCCATTGGTTCAATAATATATTTGCTGGATGCAAAACTTGGGGTAATACTGGGTTTTGTTAAGCAGTCCCCTAATAAAGGGCAATGCATGTTCAGCCTTCACAGTAACTGAGATGTGACACAATACAGCAAATAACTAAAATGACCTTTTGCTCACCTCAAATTTAAACAAAGGTTAAGCTGCCCTTTAGAAAAGTAAATATGTTCTGTAGATAAATACGTGTAGACACCATTAGAAACAAGGATATATTGCCAAACTAAACTAAATAAAAATTATTACAATAGAATAATTTCAAAACACAAAGGATGCAGAGCTGCTCAGCAGAAGCAGCAGCCTGACATACTGTCATCTCAGCCAGTCCCTTACCTTACAAAACTCCCAGGCTGATCTCCACATGGTCTCCAAGAACTGTTGCTTGAAATTTCTGTCCAGTCAGAGCAGATAGGAGAGGGAAATATTAAAAATAAGAAAGTGCATAATCTCCTTGCCCCTTTAAGTCTCGTAAACAATTTACAGTCAATTTCATACAACAGAATGAATCCACCAACCTTTAAGTAATTAAGAAACAGACACTGAGGCTTAAAAAATAAACTTAACGGAAAATCTCACATAGTAGCCAGGAAATGGCTCACAGATTTTATTTAGTTCTCATAGTCCAAAGTTTAGCTGTTAGCTAGATAAGAGCCAGGTGTGTTTTACACGTCTAATTTGTTTAGTCTGAAACTAATTCAAACAGCACTTTTTAAGTCTGCAACTGACTTTTAAAATCTAAATCCAGGGTGAATGGGTGTCATGTATATTCAAGGTCTTTAAATGAGAAGGATCACCTTTGGGGAAGGAAATTCTCATTTCTGGTGTGCTTGGGTTTGTAGGGGGTTGTCAGGAATCATTCTGTTAACTGTGTTAAGATGAACAGCATAATCTGTTGCCCAACTCAGCCACTCATACCAAAGGCAAAAGGAAAACCCACACTGAAGGCCACTTCTGAGAATTTAGGGCCAAATTTGCTGACCTGTCCAGTGAATGGGCTAGAAATGCACAAAAATGTCTGATTCTCTATTTTGACACAAGCAAGCCTTGAATTAATCCAAGCTGCAAGGGGGAGGTGGCTGAGTGTGCAGAGGGAGCTGGAAGACACAAGGAGCTCTGTTGGGAGGAGATACTATCATGTCTGGGGACACACAGGGGTGGGGGGCTCCCTGACTCCAGATCTGCAGCATCACAGTGGCAGAGATAGGTAGAGGCTATATAAAGCATGCATGAAGTTAAGATCTCCGATTCTTAATGTTTTGACATTCAATTGCTTCAGACAATAAGAAAATTGTAAAACATTTGTTCAAGAATCACTTTATACGTGAAAAACAACAGGGCAATTTATGGCAGTAACATTCATAATACTTTAATACAGGGCAAATCATAAGGAAACAGACATAATATCCATCATTACCCTTATAGTGTTGGATAACCTGACTTTCAGACTCTGATTGAGACTTCCAATCCTCTTGATATAAGCAACATTCAACTTTAACTGTACTCTCATTTTGACAAGTATTAATGATGCCCTTCCCTGTTTGATCTACTAAAAAAAGATAGTCAATGAATTTACACCCTGTTACTTATTCATGAACAAGTTGTGCCCCTGAATTTTAACATACTATGCCTTAAACTATTAGCTGTATATCTGCTTTATGTGATGTTCCTACATAAGCTGGCAGTCCATCAATTTAGTGTCCATACATTTCTTTGAAAGCTGTATTATAATTAGAGCTTAGGTTAATACTATTCAGTAACCATAAAACAGACATAAAATAATTATAACTCATTTAGTGAAATTAGAAAAAGAGCAATTATTAGACTCCCATTGTGAAGCTTTGCTGTGAGGGACAGATAATCTATCTGCAAGATGTACTTTAAGAACACCATTTTGAAAGAAATAAACTAGATAAATTACTGTTTTGTTTTGGTTTAAGAAAACTTAGACCAATAAACGCAAGTTCAACAAACAGAAAGGATGTGTGTAAGGGAAGTGAAAGTTCTACTCAAGAAGAGAGATTAAAGTATTTATATGATGTTTTCTTAACATTACCTCTCAGGATGTTTGAAGCTAGTTTCGTTAATATTCACAAGGCATAAAATACAGCAATGCAGGCACAGGCTTATAAGCTTTTACAATTAAACATGAGGTTGTGCGCAGTTTGATTAGGAGGTAGTGGACTCACTGATGCTGATGTTTGCCCCAGCACACTTCGAGCACAGGATTTCTGGTAGCATTAATGAAGTTGTTATATATCACGAAACCTGGTTTTGAAATTATCTGTTGTTCTCCAAGCTCCTGGTATGCTGACATAACCAGTTATATGGGAAGAAGTTACTTATAGCTGGGAACACACTTCCTTGGCTGAAATGCATCTTAAGACTATGTTGAGCTGACAATTTGCCCAGTTTTATCTTCTTTGATTGGAGACCAGGATAGTAATCTGCCTGATGAATGAGCAACCAAAATAATATCTCATCCTGATGGGCTATTATTGAGCTACACTTTGCACAGATACAAAGCCCCCAACATCGGTACTTTTAAGCCTCACAAGGACAGAACATTATTCAGATAAGAGATTTTTCTTTTTTTCCAAAAAATACAGGATCTTTTCATGTCTGAATTATGACTTATTTTTCAGTTCTTTGGTCACATGGGTCTTTCTTTTTTGTAAGCTTTAAGTAATAGAAGTCAACGTATTTGTCAATCTATGCCACTCATAAGGAAGTTTGACATTGTTCACTGCAGGAGAGCTCCATAAAACCATTCATTTCTTTAAGAGTTCTCATGAGGGAAAAAGGAGTACATGTAAGAAAATGTTCCACATGGTACTTGGAACCCAGCCCAAGGCCAGGAGAGTCCCTGGTCTCAGGGAAAACAGTGGGTTCATGATAATGTGTAAAACACATCATTATAGGACAACTAAATAGAAGAGAGCACGGAAAGACCACTTCTGTTAGCTGTTGTTATTAAAAACTCTACTGAATTAAACACCAAGTGGCTTTAAAGTGTCAGTAATTTTAAAAAATCAAATATCACAAAATACAGCAAAAATTTATCAAACTATTAAATTCTTTATTTCTTCGGAATAATTTCTCTAGAATGCTTTGAACTTCCAAAGAATCCTATAAATTCCTCCTTACCTAATTTCTAGAAATGCTAGAAATTAATCACAATTGAAATCAATATATTTTGTGTTAACACAAAAAAAAACAAAAAGAAAAAAAGAAAAAGCACAGAGGACTTTTTTTTCTTTTTTATGCATGTGTGATTCCATTAAGATTTTTCTGTGTTTGTGTAAAACCTTATTTATTTTTTTACAGTGAATATAATTTCTCATTAAATGAACCCTAGGAAACAGAAGTCTGATGAGAGAAATCCATCACTATCAGCATTTGTAAAAGTGGAAAGTGTTGTGCTATGTTTCCTGTTTAAATAATGTAAATGTACTGTTGTAACTGTAGAAATGGAGGAATGACCTTACTTCATTACTAATTTTACTTTCTAAGTGACTAGTAAATTATCCTATGCTTCCTGTTAAACAAAGCAAAAGACAAGTTCAGAGTGCTGATACCTCTGACAGTTTTGAAAGACAGGAAAAAATGAATGACATTCTCCAGAGAATATTTTTCTGTCACTTAAGCAGTTTACATATTTCTCTATTTTTACTGTATTTTTCTTTTTCTGATCACCAGGGATAATATGTGAGTTTAGGGTCATTAGGGCTATGTCTAGTGCCAGACAGATTCTGCTGCAGTCAGATTTTTACGATGACAGCACAAGATTTTTGGAATGCACTGGTGAGTTGTGTGACAATTGTTAGACTGTCATTAAAAAGAAAAAATATATATATCTTCCCTTTCTTTTACTACAGATAAGACTTTGACTTTACGTTTTGAAAAATATAGCAAGATTTCTTAGGAAAGATGAAAAAAAGTAGCAAGTTTAATAATTAGTATTCAAAACCATATTGCAACTGATTTTTTCCACTTCCTTCAAGATAGGGCAGATAAGATTTTTTTTCATGTTAATAGATGGAGAAAAACTATTAGGAAAACAAAATAAAAAAAGCAAATTAAGAATCTGACCTTTTTATTTAATTCGTTCTTTCCTTCTGTTTCCCTGTCTTTCTTTTCAATGTTTCAGTCTGTTTTCACCATCCTTAGGGAACAGTGCTTGAACCTGCATTTGTGAATTATAAGCTTGCTGTACTGTACATAGCAATTGTTAAGAATCAACTGATTAACCATTTTATAGAAGATTTACAGGCCTCATTCCAATTTTTACAACTCCATGTGTTTTTAAATATTGTAATGTTTTCATCCAATATGTTTTCTGCCTCCCAGCTGTAAAACAATACCTATTGTCTTTGGGGGAGGGAATTTGTTTTTATACAATTTTGTTATATTTTTTCATGTTACTAACCGTATCTTCTAGGAAAGAATAAAAAAAGCTCAAGATGAAATATTTGCATTCTTCATTCTTTTCTCACTCAAGTCGGTGAATAACAGTAGTACAAACATTAGGTATCACAGCATACACTGAACAACCTAGAAAGAAACATATTCATGAGTTCACTTGGTTTTGTTGGTTTAGCAAGACCCTTCACATCCTTTCTTATAAATATACTGAGTATTTTTTAATGAGAGAATAAAGGGCTGACAAAAAATATGTCAAGCTTGAAAGACTTCTTTGTATGAGCACTTGTATTGTTCATGTCGTTTTGTGTAAAAACACTAGGGACAACAGACATGGTCCAAATTTTCTGCAGCTTTTAGTGACACTGTTTTCTTTTGAGGTGGGTATGAACCCCTTTAGCTTACCGTAACTCAAAAGCTGCAGAGCAAAAGCTGGCAATTGACCTAACCAAAGAGATGAATAATTTTAACACAGGTGAATTAGCTTGAGGAGATGTTCTTAGTACTTTAGTCTTTATTTTCTAATGGTCCTAAAAAGAAAACCTTTCCTTCAAGAAGTTTAGAAGTATTTTCCTGTGCATTTTGTGGATCTAACATTCCAGGGGGTAGTTTTTAGTAGTGATTTTTAGCTCTTTACTCCTTCCACTGATCTTACTGCAAGTGCTGAAGTCTTTTATCCCATTAAACTCCTACCATTTCTTCAGCTATACAAAGAATGTACCTATACACAGCAATGAACGTGTATCACTACCATCATCACTGACATTATTATACGGTCATATTATCACATATGCAACAGTTAATATAATGTGAACTACAATGATTATGATTTTAGTTAAAATCATACAATGTAATATAATCAAGCTCTAATAAGTTTAATAGCAAAAATGATGCTTGAAGTCCCAAGAAGGAGCAAACATGTTGTTTTGTTAAAGTAAAATGTACACTTAACTGTTGATTTCACCATAAAATTTAAATACTATTGAAGAGTACTAATTTACCTCACATGAACTAACCAGGCAGGATAGATTTAGGTTGCTCTATCCTCTTCTCTCTGTGAGCCAAGTAAATAAATTCATGTTTGCCATAATGTGCATATGTAGACATACACTGAAGGGCCACTGATGCCTAGTTAACTGGTGTCTAAGCTCTAAATCAGGAAGGTCTTTCTATGTGACTTAATAGACCCTTCTTAATTAGTACTGGGGCATCTTCGTTTCACTATAAACCGCAGAGTGGCTAATTAAAATATGATCAAATACTTGAGTGGATGTGGTTTAGTGTGAGACACCGCCCCTCTGACTGGGTACTGCTTGTAGCTATGAACTATCAGTTGAA
>JASSUY010049347.1:0-16243 GCA_032466535.1 Forpus xanthops
AAGAAAAAAAATTATAAAAAAAAAAAAAAAAAAAAAAAAAAAAAAACAACTCTGATGTCTGGAATAATTTTTTTTTTTTTTTTGCATTATTTGTTCTCTATTTAAGCTGGAATTCATCAAACTATTTTTAATTTGTTCCATTCTTCTTTATACCAAATCATGTTAGCAGACATGGTCATAAGTAGTTCATCATGACTCTCATTAAAGTAATCCTTATTTTAATCTCTCTTGTCTTCTTTCTCTTTTTTAATCTTTCCTCATCACCCAACCAGAATCTTTGCATAGGTATATAAAACTTTTCATATAGCACATTTCTAATATGGCCTTCATGTTTAGGAACATAAATTTATTAGTTTGTGTTAATAAATATTCCACTTAGTGACTCTGAACCCCAAATTTTTTTTTTTTTCTCTGTTTGTTTTATTTTGCTTTGTTTTGTTTTTCTATCTAAAAACACAGTCTGAGAATGATACCATTTATTTAAAACAATCTTTATGGAAAACATAACTACATTTATGTTAACTAGATGCAAAATAGAAAAAAAAAAAAAGAAAAACACAAGCAGTAGTAAATCATGCAGGACTTTATAATAGGTTTGATTGAAACATTATATAACGTAGAATTGTAATGTTTTACATTAAATAAAGCTTTTTTTATGCTTGTCAAAAGGTTTTGATGTCATCATGTTAAAAAATCGTGTATTAATAATATTCTAAAATAGTAGGCACATTCCCCAAGTATTTCACAAAGACGAACGTAAAAATACCTTGTGCCTGCATTCTGTGAACTAATGGCTCTAGTTGAAACTGACATGTCACAAATTCTTTTTTGTATTTTTCTTCTAATACTTATGTTTGACCAGTAATTTGTGAACAAGGCAGTGCAAGGGGAATGTCTGTTTTCCTTTGTTTGGATCAAGTTATAAAATGTTGTCAGCACCTTCCTGGATTGACTCCATATACGCTGAGGTAAGAAACTATAGGAGTTACATAAAGCATATCCATACATGATCTGCAACCCCTTCTTCTTGTGAAGAGTGACAATACTGACATGTGAAGACTTCAAACTCTCCAGTACTGGAAATACTGACAATGAAAACCACCCCTTTACAATTACTTCGTGTCTGGGGTAGGACAACTCAGTTTATAGTGTTCACTGAGCTCTGGGGTAATTTATAAGGACTGTGCACCAAAAAAGAATGTTTCACTTCACGTAAAGCTCTGTAATAGCTCAAACAAGCTTTAGGTTCTTAATTTTATAGAATTAGAAAACATTTTTCAATTACTTTTTTCAATTACTGACCATGGATACCCCTGTTGTTTTCTAGCTACAGATAGAAGGATATGTATATATTTATATGCATGCAAACATATATATATATATATACATGCAGCATCAATTTCTGCTGGATAAGGACTTGGGGGTGTTGATTGAAAAGAAGATGAACATGAGCCAGCAGTGTGAGCTCTCAGCCCAGAACGTAAACCATATCCTAGGCTGCATCAAAAAGAGCATGACCAGCAGGTCGAAGAAGGTGATCCTGCCCCTCTACTCTGCTCTTGTGAGACCTCACTTAGATACTGTGTACAGTTCTGATGTCCTCAACATAAAAAGGATGTGGAACTATTGGAACAAGTCCAGAGGAGGGCCACGAGGATGACCAGGGGACTGGAGCACCTCCCGCATGAAGACAGGCTGAGAAAGTTGGGGCTGTTCAGCCTGGAGAAGGCTGCTTGGGGACCTCAGAGTAGCCATCCAGCATTTGAAGGGGGCCTATAGTTATGCTGGGGAGGGGCTGTTCTTTACTGCTAGGACAAGGGGTAACAGGTTCAAACTTAAACAGGGTAAGTTTCGTCTAGATATAAGGAAGAAGTTCTTTACTGCAAGGGTGGGGAGGCACTGAAATGGATTGCCCAAGGAAGTTGTGAATGCTCCATCCCTGATGGTGCTCAAGACCAGGTTGGACAGAACCTTGTGTGACATGGCTTAATGTGAGGTGTCCCTGCCCATGGCAGGGGAGTTGGAACTTGATGATCTTAAGGTCGTTTTCAACCCTAACTCTTCTATGATTCTATGAATACCTGCTGGGAGCCACCTATTTGGAAAGCATTTTGGCAGGAAAGGACTTGGGGGTCCTCAGGGAAATTAAGTTGAACATGAGCTGCCAATGTGTCTTTGCTTCAGAGAAAGCTAATTGTGCGTTGGGCTGCATTAGACAAAGTGTTGCCAGCAGATTGAAGGAAGTGACCCTTCCCCTTTATTCAACCCTGATAAGGCTACATTTGGAATCTTGCTTCCAGTTCTGGGCTCTCCAGAGAGACATAGACTTAGTGGAGAAAGTCCAGCAAAGGGCCAAGAAGATGGACTGGAGGATCTCTCCAATGAAGGGACTGGAGCATTTCTCAATCTCCTTCCTTGAGAAGAGAAGGTTAGAGGAGGGGGGTTGGAGGGTGGCGTCTTAATATGTATAAATAACTGCCAAAGAACATGGACCTAGGCTATTTTCAATGATGTCCAGTGACAGGACAAGTGGCAATGTGTGAAAACTGGAACAGAAGAAGAAGAGTATGTCCCTGAACATCAGGAAAAAGTTTTTCATTCTGAAAGTGACTAAGCACTAGTACAGGTTAGTCAGGGAAGTTGTATATCTCCATCCTTGAAGATATTCAAAAACTGTCTGGGCATGATTTTGGACAAATGGCTATAAGTGGCCTCCTTGGACAAGGGGATTGGGCAATGCAACCTCCAGAGGTTACTTCCAACCTCAGTCATTCTATGGTTTTGGGAATAATATTTTACTGTAAGTAAATTATAATCTGATTATTATTTGAATTTTCTAATGACACTTTTTGAACTTCCAATCTAGTTAAGGTCTTTTCTAGGTATCTAAATCTCCTGCTTGATTTAGCAAATCTTAGGTCTACTGTTTATTTTGATGTAATTGTCTCAAATTCCTTTTTATTTTCAGTATTTTCAATGGACCACAGAGACTAAGAGACTGTGTCATCATAGATAACTATGTAATAAATGCTACTTTCCAGTCTACAGAAATGGCAACTTTTGCCTCCTTTTTCCCCTTTTCCCTAGCAGAATACAAGCAATAAAAAAAATAAGTACATGAAACTAAATAGTTTTGATCCAAATATTAAGCAAATCCCACAATAAAACACAAAAAAAAAAATATGATGTGCTAGTGGACTACTGCTGTGAATTTTTAAGACTAAAGTATTTGCATGGATTAAGAAGCAAGCTATATATTGTGGTATGAAGAAAGTAAAAAAATATCTTACAAACATGAAAGAGTCTTGTCATATCATGAAAGGGTGGTGTAGGAAATAATTTCTTAAATATTAAAAAAATTAAATATTTTTTATAGGATCACATTGGAGTTTCAAGTTTCTGTGATACAGAAGAGCTTGGTGCTCCTGAAGGAGGAAAAAACTTTGTCATTCATATTTATTAAAACTAAAGGTTTTCGCTTAACTAAATGACATTTAACATGACTTTTAGCTCTTGCATCTTGGAATATTATCCTCTTGTTATTCACATCAATTGTCACATTCTTCCATGAGCACAAAAATCTCAGCCTGAGTAAAGGTGACTATCTAGGTTTTCCTGCTTTTTTTTTTTCTTTCCATAAAATTCTGCTTTATGTCTTACTGGCTCTGTTGACAGTCCATTATCTTTTCTTCTTGTCACTTTTTTACAGTCTAATATAAATTTTTTGCATCGGAAACATAACAGAATTGGCCACTTCCTAGTTATTTTGACATGCAAAATGGTATGATATGCTGGCTCCTTTTCACAGAATAATTTACAATATTCTAAGATTTCTGATGCCTTTTCAATATGCTATATCACATGCATGTGTCGGGCTTCAGCAGCTGTTTTTACCTGTAAAACAAAATGAAGATGATAACAGAAGTAAATAAACTTCATCCCACTTCAAAGTGTCATTGACAGCTAATAATTTATTTTGATGGTTGCTGAACCCATGGCACACGCTTTTTTCAGAGTATTCAACACTGTGTTTTCATGCGAAAATGCTTTTCAGAATTTTAAAAAAAAAAAAAATGGACAGAAATATTTTAGACACATATTTGTTTATCATAATCATTTATTGATTTATGCTTTGACAATGAAAATGACTGAAAATTAGTTATTGTGCTTTTCAGTCCTCAGTTTGAGGCAAGACCTAGTGGCATTCTTAAGACTCACTTAACAGCTGTCTGAATGACAAGCAAGAGATTGGCTGCTGGGGCAACTCTGTCTTCAGTGACCTTTGAATTGCTTTCAAGATGACCATAAAAATACCTTCAGAAGTACTTACAGGGTGTTCATCTTATCTGGATGCCAGGTGCCCACCAAAGCCACTCTAACACTCCCTGTCCTCAACTGGACAGGGGAAGGAGAATTTTATGAAAGGCTCATGGGTTGAGATCAGAACAAGGTGAGATCGCTCACCAATTACCATCACTGGAAAAACAGATTCAACTTGAGGAAATAAGTTAAATTTATTACCAATCTAGTCAGAGTAGCATAATGAGAGATGAAACCAAATACTAAAACCACCTTTCCCCCACCCTTCCCTTTCCCCCACCCTTCCCTTCTTCCTGGGCTCAGATTTACTGCTGAATTCTGTTTCTTGCCCCTAGTGGTGCAGGGGGACAGCAAACAGGAGTTTTGGTCAGCTCATCACATATTGTCTCTGCCTTTCCTTCCTCTTCAGGAGGATTCTTCACACTCTTTCCCTGTTCCAACATGGGTCCCTCCCACAGGAAACATTTCTTGAACTTTACCAACATGAGTCCTTCCCAGAGGGCTGCAGTTCTTCATGAACTGCTTCAGAGTGGATCTCTTCTGTGGACACAGTTCTTCAGGAACAGACTGCTCTAGCGTGGGTTGCCTGTGGGGTCAGAAGTCCTGCAGCAAACTGCTCCAGTATAGGCTTCTCTTTCCATAGAGCCACAGGTCCCGCCAGGAGCCTGCTCCAGCATGGTAACCACAGGATCACAGACTCCGTCACGGAACATCTACTTGCTCCATTGTGGGGTCCTCCATGGGCTGCAAGTGGATATATGCTCCGTCTTGGACCTCCATGAGTTACAAGGGCACAGCCTGACACACCATAGTTCGCACTACAGACTCTAGGGAAACCTGCTCCAGCACCTGGAGCACCTGGTCCCCTCCTTTTTCAGTGACTTTGATGTCTGCAGAGCTGTTTTTCCCACATTCTCACAGAAGTGCTACCACCATTGTTGATCTGTTCAACCTTGGTTAGTGGCGAGTCAGTCTCTGAGTCATTTGTCACAGGCTCTGTTGGACATGGGGAAAGCTTCTAGAACCTTCTCACAGAAGAAACACCTGTAGCCCTCCTGTACCAAAACCTTGCCATGCAAAGCCAATACAGTACTATACCCTATGTTTTCAGTTATTATGTCCTCTTTTCAAGTAGATAAAGGCTTGAGGTAATACAGAAAGTGTGAGTATATGCAAAGAACATTCTATGCTATGCTGACATAGCAAAAGATATTTATCTTGTGCATCCCTGCTGCTACCTAATAATACACTGACATTTATTCTAGCATAAATGACACAAACCTGTATAATTCTTGAAAAAAAAAAAAAAAAAGAGAATTATTTTTACAGTTTCACATTTTCTTCCAAATCATTAATAACTCCCACAGATTTAGTTGGGGTGATCTAACTGATTTTTTTGGTGGGAGAGACATATGAAGGAAAATCTTTCCTCTTAGGGATTGGTATTCAAAGTGCTCTTAAAAACCACATACACTAGGTGCAAGTTAAATGCCATAGTGCCACACACAGACTGCATGCTATAGTGACAGGGGATCCCAGGCAAAATCTTGAATAAGGATCTTTGGTGACATAGGAGAGGAAAACTCTCTGCTCCTAAAAGAAGCTAAACTAGATGAACTGTTGCAGTAACTTTGTGCTGCTTTAATAGTACAGTTGGGATCATCATCTCCCCAAGGAAGACACAAACTGGGAGGAGACACAATTAGCACAACTATGGATTCTCAAAATCCAGTTAAACACTTCTTAATTTTGCAAGTAGCTCATTATATATTAAATATTTATCCATTTTAAATAAACAAAAGGTAAAATCTAACAAAATATATTTTAAAATATTATATATTTTAAATATACAAAAGGTGAAATCCAAACAAAAATGTCTTTGTCTTGGGGACAGAAGTAGATCTCCTAAGTATTAGATGAACTTTTATTGCTGTACTTCTAGCCTTATTAACAGCTTTTTCTTGATGGGAATCAGTTTGCTGGGAGTCCACCCATGTGTTGTATGCATTTGTTGGTAAGTTTCTGCATTCTTGCTAGAGACTTCCTTAGTCAGAAGGTCTACACTTCTCAATTCTTTGCAATGTTAAATCTCCTCAAGCGGAGTCTTTTAGCCCTCCCGAGCCTTTTACTGCTTAGATATTTTTCCTGGAAATTCCAGTTCTAGTTAAAGCCTTTGTGTACACTTAATAGAAAGACAATGACAGCAGACTTACAAAAGTATTTCTTAATCTCTGGTGCTTTCACCTTGTATGATGCCAGAGTCCAAGAAAAAATCAAAGCCATTAATGGAGCAGATTGCTCTTCAGAATCTTGATCTGTTTTTCCTCCATGACATAGTGATCCATCCCTTGTTTAGAAAGCAATAACCCTAAATGTTTCCACTAGGGAAATCAAAGGCTCCACTCCAGCCCCTGACAGGTATACAGAATATCATTCAAAGTCATTGGCCCAGTCAAAAACCCAAAGATTCAGGAGCATGAGTCATTCGTTATTAATGACTCTTGATTGTTCCATCACCTTTTCTCAGTCTTTTTATTTGTGCCAAGCTTCTACTAGAAAACTGTTGTACCAGAGCCCAAAGGTAATTTTAGAATGATGTAGAAATAGTATATGAAGGTAGCAACAAAATGAACAGTCTCTGAAACAAAATGGAATTAACAGTTTGACAAATAATATTCCCAAACTCTTAATCTTTTAATCCTTCATTAGCAGTATTTTCCTTAAATTCCTAATTTCAAATCCTGATTCTGTTACATTTTTTTTTTTCTGAGAAGAAAGTGTAATTCATAATAGTAAAATCTGAACTGAACATCTGAACTTACAATGTTAGTATTTTGAAGGTATAAAAATTAGTTCTTGACATGTACAATATTAGCATCATAGGTCAACAAAATAAGAAATTCAGTTAAGACAATTCAGTGTTAATGTGAACTACTTCTATTAAAATATGATTTCAAAAAGAACAAGGTTTATTTCACTTAGCTTTAATTGGAAGCAGTTGAATAAATTTGCAAGATTGCTCCTCTTGAAGATTTATCATGCAGTTGCATTTAAACTGGACTCAAAATTGTCAAAATTTCTGTAGGATGGAAAACATTGCTCAGTAATGGTTTTAACAGACATACATTTAATAAAAACAGAATGAAAGCTCATCTTTATGTAGACTTTTTTCTCTCTTGTTTTTTTTAGTGTCACAGAAATAAATACTACTAAGGTTCATATGAAGGATTGTACTTCTATTATCTGTGAATTAATGTCATGGAGTCTGAAATGGAGTTTGTGAACTGAAGTATACATTCATACTCAATACTTCCATAAAGATTATGTAATTTATTTAACAGCTTACCTGACATTGCAAATTTTTTTTTTTTAAAAAAAAAAAAAAAAAAACCAAAACCACAAAACCTTACTTTTTTTTCTGAGACATCTTTGGTAGGTTTCAACACCAGTGCAAAATAGATGTGAAGATCTACATAAACAGGCTCATGGTTGCCTCTTTTTCACATCTACCTTCTATAAAAGTTTTACATGGTGTATCTGACTACACATGTCACTGTAGATTATATTAGATCATTTAGGTCCTGAAAATTATTGCTGGCAGAATAAGTTTGAGTAGACAGTCTTTTGTTTTAAAATAAAAAAAAAAAGCAAACAACCATACTCTGCTTAATGTTCAGCTTTGAAGCTATAACCTTTTGCAAAAAAGGAATGTTTTGATATTTGGGTACAACATTGTATTTAGAATCATAAAATCATAGAATAGTTAGGGTTGGAAAGGACCTTAAGATCATCTAGTTCCAAACCCCCTGCCATGGCCAGGGACACCTCCCACTAAACCATGCCACCAAAGGCTCTGTCCGACCCGGCCTTGAACACTGTCAGTGATGGAGCAGTCAGGACTTCCCTGGGCAACCCATTCCAGTGCATGTTTTAGCTCATTAGCACAGTTTAAAAAGAATATTTTTAGGTGTGTGTATAAAAAATTCTGTGTTTCTTTAGCAAGGGTTTTGTTAAAGTTGTAAGAGTCATCTGGAAGAAATAATGATAATTAATATCTCAGATGGATTGCAATAGAGGAAAAAAAAAAAAAAAGAGACAGGTTCAGGTTAATATTTATATTGCATCAATCATCTGAAAGAGCTTTTCAAGCTCATTGCAAACACTGTTTCATTGCCAGGATAGAGGAATTGTGCAGTATATTAAAGAATTGAAAGTTCCATAATTAAATAAAACTCTTACGAACACGAATTTTGCTGAGGCATACTAACAAAATCTGTAAATTATGGGAATTGCTTGATTAAATAACCAAACATGAAAGAGCTAGAAATTTATTTGATGCATGTAACTTGAATTATAGGAGGTTTTTGACTCTTCTATGGGAAACACTTTGTAACTTACCATCACAACAATCAAAAAGAATAATAAATTACATGAATCTCCTAGAAAGGATTGTAAATACGAACAAATGTTTTACAAAGCAGAAGTCCTGTTTCTCCTCTTCCCTCTGACAAACATAATGAATTATTCCATCTATTTCAGCAGGGTTAACTAGAGTGGAGAAAAAAAAAAAAATAAAAAGGTAAAATGTGAAAATTAAATGAAGTAAGGAAGGGAAAATAATAGGGAAAGCAAAAGGAAGACAGAAAGGAAAAGGGAAGGAAAAAGCAATGTGGGTGACATTTTAGATAGTTCAGACTGACGTTGATTGAGAGTTCTTTTCTAAGTCAAATGTAATAACTATAAGGTAAGGCATATTATTAGTCTTAATTCTTATCAGTATCAGCTCCACTAAAAACTCTTGCTATATGCAGGAAAGACACAGTTTCCCAATGCTATACTACCAGTTTCACAGCAATGAAGCAGAATCTCATTTTTGGTACCTTATTAAATGTTCTGACTACCACAGAGTTGGGAACTGAAATTATATTAACACTGAAATATTTGTGACTGTGTTTTTAAGACCGGCATAAAGCCTAAATCCCATTGTATTTTCCTGACAAGTTTTCGAACCTTGAGTTATCAAAGTGGTTTTGCTTAATGCTTTATATAGAATAAAATCCAGAGAAGTATGTATTAATTAAGAGAAAACACACTATGGGTCAATTTCATCTGATTGGATATTTACTTTCTAATGTGTATTCCTTTCTAACAGGGTTCTAGAAGATGGTTTTGAATATATGGTTATTTTGTGGGCAAATCCAGTCGGATAAAATATTTCTTCTGATCTGTTATTTGACATCCTGTAAAGCATGTCTTCACTCTGCAATTTAATTCCCGTTTTTTCTCTGCAATTTACTTAGGTTAGAAACTATTGGCCAGGAAATTTTTTTTTCACAATATGTCCTTGAATACTGCTTAATGGAAATAACCTTCTTCTAATTTACTGTTTCAAATGCCTCTGAAATATAATTTCTTCTATCTCTGAGTATTAATCTGCAAAACTATTTATTTTAAAAGGAAATTATTTGTGTGTGATATTATTTTGTTGCATGATATTGGATGAGATCATTCTTCTTTCCTAGCATTTTTTAGAAGAATGTACACTGTAATTTTCAAAATTCCACTTCTTATTTCCTACTAGAACAAGTTCGCAGTACAAATAGAAGTTGTTGGGTTATTTTTCAAAAGTCCTAGCTGCCGCACACCTGTCCTCTGACCCATTCAAATTAGTTTCAATTTCACAATGTAGCTGTAATTCTGTAACATTTTAACTTCATAACTTCATCTTCATAATTAATGAAATAATAAGAGAGGAAAGAGGTGGTAAGTTGACCTGTTTCTAAAATATTGTCTAAATAAAGCTGCTATGAAGTTCTGAAATAAATGACCAAACTTTAAATAATATTTGAAGATATAGCTGTCTTGTTTAAACTTCCCAAGACGTATGTTCATCCACCCACATATTCATACATTTGCACCCTTTTAGATTAATATTCTACCTAAAAATATTATGTATAAACTTGCACATTAATTTTTTCATACCTCTTTATGTTCTTATTTTCTTTAGGGAATGGATGTTCTGGGCTCTACATTATAACGCAGTAAACATAATGGTTAAAAATTATATTTTTCTTATCTTTCCTTTACAGAATACTAAACTCAGAACATCTTAGGAATTAAAGAATAATAAATGTTGATCAGAAGTATTGTTGCAGAATTTGTTTGTTTACTCTAAGCAGTCTTTCTTATCCCTGTCCATTGCTTTCTACCTCTGATTATTCAAGCACAAAATCTATTTCTCTTTCTTCTAACTAGTGGTATTTTATATAAAATCAAGCAGGAGTGTAGCTGAGTGTAGTTTCAGAAACGGGCAAAGAAGACACAAGAGATAAAAATACCCAGTGTTAGCATTAGAGGAAATTAAACAGCCAGCTAAAATACAATCAAATCTATATGCTGATTTATTCTTTCATCTCACTGACCTTCACCCCCATTTTGGTTTTGGCTTGGTTGGTAGGGAGGTTTTACCATGTTTTTATCATAGAAACATAGTATCATAGAATAGTTAGGGTTGGAAAGGACCTTAAGATCCTCAGGTACCAGCCTCCCTGCCATGGGCAGGGACACCTCACTTTAAGCCATGCCACACAAGGTTCTGCCCAACCTGGCCTTGAACACCTCCAGCGATGGAGCGTTCACAACTTCCCTGGGCAACCCATTCCAATGCCTCAACACCCACCCTTACAGAAAAGAACTTCTTCTTTATAGCTAACCTAAACTTCCACTGTTTAAGTTTGAACCTGTAACCCTTTGTCCTCTCACTACAGTTCTTAATGAGGTGTCCCTCCCCATCATCCCTATAAGCCCCCTTCAGATACTGGAAGGCTGCTATGAGGGCTCCAAGTGGCCTTCTCTTCTCCAGGTTGAACAGCCCCAACTTTCTTAGCCTGTTGTCATATGGGAGGTTCTCCAGTCCCCTGATCATCCTCGTGGCCCTCCTCTGCACTTGTTCCAACAGTTCTATGTCCTTTTTATGTTGAGGACACCAAAATTGTACACAATATTCTAAGTGAGGTCACATGAGAGCAGAATAGAAGGGCAGGATCACCTCCTTCGACCTGCTGGTCATGCTCCTTTTGATGTAGACCAGGATATGGTCGGTTTTCTGGGCTGCAAGCACACACTGCTGACTCATGTTAAGTTTCTCATTGACCAACACCCGCAAGTCCTTCTCCTCAGGGCTGCTCTAAATCACATCTCCACCCAACCTGTAGCTGTGCCTGGGATTGCTGCAACCCAGGTGAAGGATCTTGCACTTTGCATGGTTAAACTTCATGAAGTTGACATCTGCCCACCTCACAAGTGTGTCAAGGTCCTCTGGATGGCATCCCTTCCATCCAGTGTATCAACTAAACCGCACAGCTTGGTGTCATTAGCAAACCTGCTGAGGGTGCGCTCAATCACACTGTCCATGTCACCGACAAAGATGTTGAACAAGGCTGGTCTCCTCACCCATGAACAACTGGTCAACCCAACACCTGTCCTAGTAAGGCAATTTCAAAATATACCTAATTTAACATCATGTACGCCAATGTATTACTTCCCTTTAACACCTACATTACACTGTGCTGAATAAATGCAGTTCAAAATATTATAGGTTTTGCTGAAATCTTTATTTCACTTTTCATTTAAAAACCAGCATCGGATCTTTGGATGGAAGATTTTTTTTTTTTTTCTAAATGCCCATCAATTTAGCCTTTTATCAAGAACTTGTTGGAAATGAAAACTTAAATTGAAAGACAGTCTGTCTCTCTTTATATAGACTTTCTAAAGTATTATGGTGAATGCCATACAAAAATATTAAATATTCAATGTTCATTACTCGTAATACATTGAAAATTAAAATCCATAAATCTCCAACACACAGCTGTTGTAAGTATTTAAAAATACAAACCTGAAATGAAATGTGTGTCACCCTAATTATAGGTCTGAAGCAGAATGTTCTGAAAAACACTCTCTATGGTTTTCTTCTTGATAGTTTACCATGATTTATACTGAATATGTTAGGTCTTATTTCCATGAATTTGAATGTCCATAAATAGTATGTCCTTGTTCTGTCCTTCAACAAATGTCACAGTTTTAGACCAAAAAAGTTTGAAATCAATCATAAAATTAATCTCCATTAATAGATTTTCCCTCAACATAGTCAATTCTTGTTCCTGCCTCTCAAATGTGATTCCCAGATTGCTAATTCATCCAGTACTTTATTGGAATACGTCTCACTTCAGAAAAATCATCTCTATTCTTCAAAGATCCTATGTATACTCTCAGCATAAATCATGTGGCTAATTGCCACTTTCTCTAGATCTTTAATACTTTTCTATATTTAAGCTGTTGAATTAATGTTTCATTGAATCAAGAATGATTGAATCATTTGTTTAACTAAGGTACTTTAATATTTTTATAGCTTGCAAAACATTCTTGGTTTGTATTGTTCTTTATGTTTATTCTTCTGCTCTTTATTTAAGTACTGCTATTATCAGATACACATATGAAAGAAGGAGTATTTCAATAGTCAGCATTGTCAGCTTTCTGTTCAAGATGCCCTTTGAGAACTTTACAAAGATCATAGTTTAAATATTTAAGAGCGTCTATTGATATATTTGCTGACTGTAGATCATTGATGTTCAGGGTCCAGTCTTCCTTATGATTCCAGACAGACATGAAAAATATCTACTTGCTATGTATATAGCCATAAACAGAGACATAAACAGAAAAATGTCTATTCACTATGTAAATAACCATAAACAGAGGCAGTGCTGCTGAGGCACAGACAAAAAAAATATTGGTTTGGAAATCACTCTTCCTTCTGTCAACTACAAGTTGTGGAGCATTGCAAATTCTGTTTCAGATATATTTCTTTTCAAATATGGAAAGATTCCCCTTCCCCTTCTTAGTTTTCTCACTGCATCAAGAGAGGGAAAAAAAATCTAGTCAGAGTTCACATACTAAAATCTTCTTATCTTGAAATTGAATGTATAAGTCAATATACAGTTTGAGAAGCTATTTCATCAGTTATCGTAGTGAGACCGCATTTTAGCCTGTATATGTACAGAAAAAAGAATTTTCTTCATTATCAGATTTCTCCTTTCTAGCCACTTTCTCCATTCTGGCACCTCTTGTGTTTCTATTCCAATTCTGCCTCTTGTAGCATCCATTCGGCCTTCCTCTGGATTCCTTATTTCATGATCTTTGCATCTAGTTGTATGAAAACCTAATTTTTTTTCACTGAGTGAAATGGTATTTTCTCACATAAACTTCTGACATTTAAATCTTCAGGACAATATTCGCTTTGTGAGACAATTCTTTAACTCTATAACCTCAGTCTTTACTAATATTTGTATTCATGTTGGAACTATGCCCTTTTCCCCAAGCTGTAAATTTCTCCAGGTGACTAATAACTGCAGAATGTTCAAGTGTTTGATGGATTATGAAATTGTTTAGCTGACCCCCTTGTACAGCAGGATTGCAGGGAACATATGGAGGGAAATCAAACATTGTGTCTAATTCATGATCCTTCCATGAATTTTTTAGGCTCCTTAATCAAAAGTGATGGAAAGTATCATAGTGCTGATAAACATAAAAGCTCTCAGTAGAAATTTCTAAGTGTAAGACTCCATGTAGCAATGCCTTGTTGTTTTAATGGATGACCCCAGAAAGTAGACAGAAGAATTCTTCAAAAACAGACCTTATAATATTGATGAGTGTAATCTTTTTTCACAATACTGAGATGATATCATGTATAGAAGACTCCAAGATGGACACATCTTTGTGAGCACAGAGGACTAGAGTGCAATTGTGGAAATTTCTAAAATCTATCTTTAGATAAATTCTAGATTTAATGATTTTCTAATGATGCTATACTCTTCAGCAACAGAAGGGATTTCTGTGTAATTATTTTTAGACATCTTTGCAAAACCTTGAAATCATTGTTTTCAGATGGAAACTATGGACAGCAAGCTGCACTTGACACTTGAAGGAATCCTTATAGCAAACTGCAGTTTGGGCTTGATGAACATAATATGAAGGCAACTCAGCTTTGGAGCCAATAACTTGAGTCACAGGCCCTAAGCAGGTTTTGCTTTTTGCCTCACTTCCTCCTAACCGCTCCACCCTCAGTTAGTAATTTTGGGGCCTTTTTTATAACTTCTTCTTCATGTAGCTATGCCTAGTATTTATCTCATCCTGGGACACTTTCTAGATGAATTTGTAGTCTTTTGTTTCCTGTTTCCAAGAATCTGAGACTTTGTGCTTGCTAGGACTTTCATGTACACATTCTGGTGCTTTCTGGATCTGAGCTATCTATGATTCTTAGCTGTTACTTCTTTCTGAATGCTTGGTGTTGACACTATTTAGCAATGAATAGAAAGAAAAACTATATTACTGGAGCTCTGGAGAGTTACTGTTTTGTTCAGTCTGGTTTGAGGACATCACTGCAACTTTTGGGACAGAGGATTATTTTCCATGTATGTGACATGTTATTTCCAGTGTCTATACATTACTGATGAATTAATGTCTATACATTAGTGTGTAAGAAAACATGGTAGTTTGTTTGCATCTCATTTAGTCAAAGCACACTGTATTTTACCACCCATGACATTCTTCTGGATTGTTTAATCTCATTTGTGCTATAAAATCAGGTGCCTATTTTTTTTATCCTGAATGCCAAAAGAGTAATTTCGCTGTCTTTGCCAAGAACAGTTAGACTAAGCTAATGGAAGCCAGTTGTCTTAGTCTTTCTTTGAAAGCTGAGTATGAGCCATTTAACCAAGGTATCAAAGATGTGAGTAACCTGAAAAGGCTGAGCAAAGTTTTACAGGAAGATGGATATCTTCTCCAGACATGCCTGCTCTCTCTATTTCACTGATGAACTGGCCTTGGAGAACAGGGGAGTAGCAAAAAAGACTATAGCTACCTCAATCATAACTTGAACCTGCAGAATCATGGAGGAAGGGAGGATGAGTGCTGGTTGAAAGACATATGTAGATGCTGTCGTTTCTGCATGGATCTGAGAGGCTCCTGTGCTGTCCAAGAATTGTTTTAAAAATTCCTGCTCTTTTGTTTAATTAAAATTTCCAAGGAGAAACACTTTTGACCAGAGTGCCATGAAAAAGCAGCTCTTGGAAGTCTATCTGAACTATCAAGGAAATTTTGTAATGGGTATTTTTTCACTGATATGGCCAAGACCCTCACCACAAGGGAGAAGAAAGCTGTCAACAAAGAATACACACCCACAATACATCCAGGTTGATCACAGGTAGAAAATAATTGGAATAGTTTGTGTGGGAAATCACAAATGTCCAAACACTAGGTAGCCTGATACCCAAGCATGCAGTAGGACTCAGCTGGTGCTGTAGTGTAAGTAAAAAGAAGTAAAAGAGCAAAATGGAAAGATAGTATTTCTGTCAAGGGAAATGTATCCTCTGGAGCAGGACAGGAAGAAGGACCTTATCAGGAATGAGAGGGTAGGAGACACCATATGTTGAAGAGGAAAAGAGAAGATTAGGATTTGGGGAAATCCTCTAATTAGAAAGGGATAAAGGGAGGGATTCAATGTCAAGGAAAAGGAGACTTTGGGGGTAAAGGGTAAAGTAGTATGAATATGGTAGAGGTAAGCAAGAAAGAAACAGTAGAATGCAATGGAAAACAGACAAAAGAAACTAAAAGAAGAGAAAGATCTTAGTAGAAGGAGGCAGAAAGTGTATGGGTCAGTGAAGGGTGCAGGGCACAAAAGCAGAGAGGAATTAATGGAAAAGAAATGCTTTTTTTTCAGAGAGAAAAGGAACACATATTTACAGAAGAGAAAGGCAGGAGAATAACAAGCAGAACAGTAAAAAATAAAAAATGCAGAAGTGAATGGAATGAATCAGAACTAGTAGAAAAGGAGATGGAAAAGCCTAAAGAGAATAAAATAAGCCAATAT
>JASSUY010049348.1:16608-33469 GCA_032466535.1 Forpus xanthops
TGTTATATTTTAAATACAGGGAATTAAAAAAAAAAAAAAAAAAAAAAAAGATGACTGAAATAAAGAGTGTGCTTTTGAGCCGCTGGTAACATTCTATTGTTGCTTCAGGATAAAGCTTGTCTGAACATATGACTAGACACATGGGATGGAATTAGTTATCCACAGGAAACCACAACTAAGTGACTTTTTATTCCTTATAGGAAAATATTAAAATAAGACACGTGCAGCCAAATTCTGCAATGTGTCCAGTAGACATCTGCAGACTTATTTTTGCTATTTCTCCTTAATTTATAACAAGGGGTGTTTTCATGATTCAAAGAAATTTGAAAGAGCAATTATCAGTTATTGCTTAAAGTACATTGAAAAGACAAAAAGAAGATTGCCACAAAACATAATCAGTAATATTAAACTATTATCCAGTTATTAAGATTTAGGGTATTCATGATACCTCTAGTAGTCATGTAAAAACTTATCCTGTGACAAAAAGAAAGGATTCCAAGTATCAGAAAACTTTACGAGTACAAACTGCTTACTTTGCAGTG
The DNA here is from genome assembly GCA_032466535.1 of Forpus xanthops. Lineage (NCBI taxonomy): Eukaryota > Metazoa > Chordata > Aves > Psittaciformes > Psittacidae > Forpus > Forpus xanthops. The sequence continues at coordinate 17,151 of JASSUY010049348.1, forward strand.
AAGGTATATGTGTCATGGATCTTTGTATAACATGCATAGCAGTCCAGCTTTATGTAAAATAGAGGAGTAGAAAACATGTCCTTGCTGTCTGCACTTACAAGGGCAGAGTGGTTAGCAGAAACAAACAGCTATAGCCTGTAATCAATAATTACCAACAGGGGAAGCTGAATACAATCACTGAACAAAAAAAGGTTATTTAATCAGAGGTGTTATCAACTATTATTCAATATTTAAATCTTATTGAGAATTTACTTTTTTATTTCTGAGTTATATAGCTGTAAAATGTTTTTTACTCAATACAAATCTGACAATCAATAATTTCTGAGGATCCTTGAAACCGAAGTGACATTTGAACTTGAAGACTTCTCTAAACTCATTTCTTCATACCACCTACATGCCAAAGGCTTCATTTTTTGAATTGTCCCTCAGATCAACAGAAATGGATCTTTGATTAATTATATCTCAGACTTGCTCTTCATATATCAAACTTACAGGTTACCTTAACAAGGCATTTTATCATATTGCCTTTTAGTTTTTATTTATTAGATATTCATTTTATCTCTAGTAATCACTTTTGTTGGGTTTTTTTTTTATGATTATATACTGCCTGTGGGGCGCTCTCCTGATAACCTGTCATGTCTGAATTTTGACTTTTAGGTAAACAAATCAGTAGTCTGAGCATCTAGGGTAGTGAACAGTGTGAAGGCTTCAAAGTGATTCTTTGGGACAATAGCATTGATTAATTTTTTCATGAGAAACTCAGGACACTGAAGTAGGGAGTTCACTTAACCAAATTTCATCATCTGCGTTTAAGCTATCTGTCTAGACATTGTAGCCATGGAAGAATAGTAGGTGATCTAATGCAGCACTTCAGTTAACCCTCCTGCAAATACTCACAATAGATTACATGATTTGCACTTTGGAAGTATATTATCTGTAAAGAGAACCTACAGTAACAAGGCTTGATAAAAATGGTCACTGTTAGATTATATGAATCTTGTTCAAAGACATGGGAGGAGAACCTCCTACCAAAATCATTGCACTTGTACTTGTTGAATTAGTAACCGGCAGTTGTAGTACACAGTTTCATTTTTGTAACTTCTTATGGCTGTTTCATTATTCTAAAATGCTGCTGCACAAGTGTTCTCATTTTTTCATTATAGAGCAGGGCAAACTGAATTTCCTTTGCCCTTCACAAACAAGTGAAGCTTTGAAGTATCTACATGCAAATCCATACTTCACTGTATGGTCTCCTCTTGCTTCATTACAACAGAAGATTTTGGAATCTCTCTTACCATCATGATTTTCATTTGTACAGAATTTAAGTGACCTTTGCAGAGAATGACATGTCCTTGGCTCTTGCAGAAAAGGTAATTTTGGCATGCCTTAGAATCATAGGATCATAGTATAGTTAGGGTAGGAAAGGACCTTAAGATCATCTAGTTCCAACCCCCTTGCCATGGGCAGGGACACTTCCACTAAACCATGTCACCCAGGGCTCTGTCCAGACTGAGCTTGAACACCCTGGGCAACCCATTCCAGTGCCTCAACCACCCTTACAGTAAAGAATTTCTTCATCAGATCCAATCTAAACTTCCCCTGTTCAAGTTTGAACCTGTTACCCCGTGTCCTATCTCTACAGTCCCTCATGAAAGGTCCCTCCTCGACATCCTTATAAGCCCTCTTCAGAAACCGGAAGGCTGCTCTGAAGTCTCCACGCTGTCTTCTCTTCTCCAGGCTGAACAGCCCTATCTTTCTCAGCATATCTTCATAGGGGAGATACTCCAGTCCCTGATCATCCTCCATGGTCCTCCTCTGGACTTGTTCCAACAGTTCCATGTCCTTTTTATGTTGAGGACACCAGAACTGCACACAATACTCTAAGGGAGGTCTCACAAGAGCAAAGTAGAGGGGCAGGATCACCTCCTTTGAACAGCTGGTCACACTCCTCTTGATGCAGCCCGGATACGGTTGAATTTTATGGGCTGCAAGAGCGCACTGACGGCTCATGTTCATTTTCTCATCAACCAGTACCCCCAAGTCCTTCTCCTCAGGGCTGCTCTGAATTTCACCTCTGCTCAACGTGTAGCTGTGCCTGGGATTGCTCTGACCCAGGTGTAGGACCTTGCACTTGGTATGGTTAAACTTCATAATATTGACATCAGCCCACCTCACAAGCGCGTCAAAGTCCCTCTGGATGGCATTCCTTCCCTGCAGTGGATAAACTGAACCACACAGCTTGGTGTCATAGGCAAACTTGCTGGTGGTGCACTCAATCCCACTGTCCATGTCACTGACAGAGATGTTGAGCAAGACCAGTCCCAGTACAGATCCCTGATGAACTTTCCTATAACTTCAGCTTTTTTCCATGAAAGCATCTCCAAAAATTAGGTGTGAATTAAATGTTTCTCAAATTTTATTTCATTTTAAAAATTAAATTTTATTTTAAAAAAAGAGTTTGCATTTTTAATTCCATATCCACTTCCATTCACTTCAGTAAAGCATGTGTAACAGTTAAAAAGAATAGGGAATACAAAGGGTTTACTGAGCAGAGTCTTTTGCAAATGTAACATGCATTTTCTATTACAGGACCTGCTGTCTGTAGAAATCATAAGGAAACTAGGATTTTTTCATTTGTGTCTCAGAGAGAAAGTGACTAATAGTAATCCTTGGAAGTGCTGTACTCTGGCATCTTTGCACTTTGTTATCTTGTGTGCAGTTTTTTACTCATAAACTTGCTTTTTCCTGCCTTCTCGCTCAGTTGTTTATAAAGTGGAGTACACTGGGCTGCACTCCAGTCCTGAACTGAAATTTCATGTTTAGCGTCTGCTTTCAGAATCAGCTAAGAAAGAAGATGATGCCTTTTGTCTCTGATGACTTCAGACTGTCAGGAGGCATATAGGACTAGCAGTGGCATCTTGAACTGTTGTTCTCAATGTCTTTATGAAATGGAACTCCATAATGTAGTCTCAGTGAGATGGTTATCAAACTTTGTCTTGAGATGTTGTATTTCCCTTTATCCTTCACACCCCCTGCCAATACTGTTGCAAATTTCCATTGGAAGATGATTTCTCTAGCAGACAGGAACCTTGTGGTTTTCCAGATTAAATTTAGTCACTAGTTTGTAGCTATATATTTTTGTTCTCATGATTTGTCTTGAAAAGGTGGTGGTGGTGGTGGGGTTATTCCCTCCCATTTTTTATCCACTGCTCCATTTATGAACAAGAACTCTAGTCCTTCTATTGTTAGATCATTTAATCTTGACCTGGTTCTCTAGTTTCTTCTTAAGCAGTGAACTCTCCATTGCCTTATTGTATAAATAAATCTTCTCAATAACAGTTCTAGTTAAAACCTGCTTTTATTGAACATATCTTTAGAGAGTGTTTTAAACAAGGTCTAATGCAAGGGTTTTGATACTTGTTGATTGCTGGTGGAACTCCCTCCTCACTTTGTATACTCCAGAATCACAAGCATATTTGCAGCAGCTGCACAAGATCTGCAGCTTGTCATCATTTTGTGACCTAATAATATGTTTGAGCCTATTTCTATTCATCTACAGCATTCTCCTTTCTAAAAAAATCAGTGCCTCTCATCAATGAAAGATGCTGCCCTATTCTAGTACAATAAATGTTTGGTAAATAAATGTGTTTTATTCATGTTTTGCAGTTACATCCATGTTTCTAATTTTTATTTTCCATTTGTGTTTGCTCTAAGTGTGGCATGTTTTGATATGGCTAATCAGCTAATAATTTGCCATATTGTCTCTACCTCTTTAAGGTAAATGTTCTGTTTATTCTTCTGAAGCTATACAATATTTAACAAAAATCTTCATTGGTCATAAGACTAGGGTAGATGAGAGTCACAGACAAATTTAAGTTGGAAGGGATTTCTGGAGGTGCCTAATCCCACCTCTTGCCCAAAACAAGGGTAATGAGGTTCTTTAAGGGTCTTGTTTCATCAAGTTCTGGTCCTGGTTTGTCAAATTTCTGAGGTATGGAATGGTGCTGTAAGATGGAAACCATCCTGTACTTCAGAATGAGCACATGCTCACAAGGGTTTTCTTCTGTTAAAGTTATGACTGTTGAAAATGTGAAATAAGGCATAGTAACAGGCAGACATTTTTCTCTCTGTATTTAGGCAAGAGCAGATGCAGCTTTGCTCTAAAGAAAGAGGAAAGTTGACCACTGTCCAAACAATGCAGTGAGTGGATGTACGCACTGAAAGTTGGCTTTGACGAGAAGGTACACTGACTTCAGAACTTTTCATAACAGAGGCTTCACAAACGTGGGACTCTGGACACTTCCCCTCCCAGATCTCTTTCCACTGAAAATAATACTGCAATTTTAGAGGAAGAATCACTTCTCCATCCTTGAAAATTCACAGAAGAGCATAAGAGAAATTTGAATCATGTCAGCATTTGGCAAGAGGATAGAAATAATGAGAGGCTTTAGATCCTAGTAGTGGTTAATAAGTGAATGATTGTTCAGCATATCTTCTTTATTATCATTTGCCAGATTTTACTTTTTCTGTCCCTCGAAAAAAGAGTTTTACTCTATTATTTCTCAGTTAAATGCTCTTATTGATCAAGACTGCCTCAGTCCCAGAAGGCAGGATGATGTGAATGTGTAATGTTGGAGCTCACATTGGAGCTGAGATTGCTGCTTAGGGAATCTGGATACGTAATGTGTGACCTCTATATCCTGTCAAAGCAGCTCAATATATGAGTATCATTAGTTTTTCTATAACAGACTGCTCTCATATGGGTGATCAAGCCAAGAATCACTCGCAGAAATTTATACATTAATTTTGAATAACAAATATATTTGAGAAAATTAGTCTGTTTGCAGACAACTCACAGTTACCACTCTGTGATAACTCACAGATATCCCCTTTTCATTTATGGGGAGTCAGAAGGTTGGAAGCAATGATTTTGTGACTTTTTTTCTGTAAGTTTAAGGTCATTTGGGGAGTATGCATTTATAAGACAGAATTTTTGTGTACTGTGGGTTGGAATTTTGGATTATTTAAAAGAAGTATGCAGTTTTAAGGAGCAAAAAATTATTGCATTCTAAGTTTCAGGTAAGAAAGTTTTAGATTTTTCCATTCTGGAATCTGTCACTTTCTCTTGCATGTGAGAAACTACAGTAAAAAGAGGCAGCGCATAGTCAGTGTAGCAGAAATTGTACAATGTACTGGATTATGCAGTTTGATGTAATATATTCTTGAAATGTAAACTTGTGCTGGAATCCATTGTATCCCATCAGGTTTACACATGTCAAACCCACTGAAGACTGCTGTATGCAAAAATGGAATTAGATCCTAATGGTTTTTCAGTCTAGTGAAATTTCTGTAGTGAAATACCAATAGGTATTTCAGGCAATTGTTTATGAACAGAGAAAAAGAAACTTGAAAGATGAGGGTCATATTTTTTTACATAGAGCTCTGTGCATCACCTTTGAAGAAAGAAAAGAAGGAGTTTCTTACTCTGGCAATACATTTTAATGTAAAGAATATTTTATTAAGTCTCAAAACTTTCTAAACAGTTAAATGTGTAATAGAGATTGAATTCAGATGAAGATACATTCTATATGCTCCATTACCATTCTTTACAGGAGGCAGATGCTGATAACAAACTACTTAAATTGCTTGAATCGTATCTCCTCACTCCTGACATCTATCATTAGAAATACTTAAAAATCAAAGTAGCATCAGTACAAGTGAGGATGGCAAAATCTGATACACAGGCTGATGTCTGGTCAACAGTGTAGGATTTTAGTTTTATTTTACTTAGTTATTGTTTTTTAAAGCACTGAGTTTTCCTTATTTGCAATTGTAAAGCTAGTTGAAGATGCTGACGAAACCTTGGAAGGCTCAGGGATTATTATCTGTGCACCTTTGGCTTTAGTCCAATCTTGAATTGATATTATACACAAGCAAGACAGAGCTAATTGAATTTACTTTTTCTTTCTTTCTTTTTTCTTTTCTTTTTCTTTTTGAGGTCGTATCGTCTTCTGGATCAAGTTGCTTTCAATTTGTTATTTTCAGATTTATAGGTGCTTCCTTGAAACTCCTGGTTGGTCAAAGTTACTTCTTTTGTCCACTTCCTGAGTTTACTGCTACACTAAATCAGGCAGAAAGCTTATGCTGACATCTGCAAAAAGAATTTCTTAGAGAATTTCATGGTTTTTTTTTTTTTTTACAAGCTGATTCTGCCTTTTTCCTTCAGACCTACAATATGTGCTTTCATTGTTCCCACACCAACTTATGAATATGTTGATGCCGTTTTCTCTTTTTTTAAGCTCCCATCTGAGTTCTGTTCATCACAGATGTTTAGACACACAGCTGTCCATCTACAGTGGTTCTGCATGAAAGACCATGGCTGTTGTGTACAAAAGAAGGGATTCAGGCAAAATGTACTATAAATAGATAGTATTGTCTGCCTCTTCATTCTCCACTAGAGTCCTAAGTTCTGGAATTAGAATATTTGCTACTTTATCAAAATAGTTTTTGCCTTCTGCCTCTGCTGAACTAAAAGGTAGAGCACAACCCCAGCATTCATTATGACAGTTATTTGTGAAAGGTTCTCATTCTCTCTGAAGCGAGGAAGCTGGCTACTCTGGCATGGCCCCAGGGTACATTTAGTTCATGGTGAGCACAGGCGCTGTTACATAAGTGACATCTTCACCTGTACAAATTGGCAACCATCACATAATATAAACTGTCTAAAAATGCTTCAAGATCATGCTATTAATGTCTTAAGCATTTGATTGAGGGAACAGATCAGCATGCAGCATGATAAACCCCTTTGAAAACTGTGGAGCAGCAGCATAATATCTGAGAGCATTGTGGCAAATTGGGAAGTTGAGATAGAGCTGCTAATTATTCCAAGGCATATTTCTGAAAGGACAGGAGGTGTGGGATGTTCTCTGCCAAAAGCCCCTATTTCTTGAATGCTCTCACCATCTCCATATGCACATATGAAACTTTTAAGCTATGCTGTGTGTGTATAAGCTGTAGCTAATGTGGTCTTATCTACTGCTTGAAACCTTTAAAATTAGTAAGATACAATTCAATAACGATGAGGGCAGCAGTGGAATAAATTGGATAAGACTAGATTATCAAAAAACAAAGAAGAAACTGCAATTAGCATCTGTTGCAGACCCCCAGGACTAAAAGAGAGTGGGAAAAAATATTCATAGAACAACTCTGGAGTAGTTCAAAACCACACAGTACTGTCCCAGAGGGGATTGTAACAGTCCAAACATCTGTTAAATTATAAAGCTACTGTAAATATAGATCAGAGATTCCTATGCACAAATGAAAGTGTGTAGATCCTAAAAAAGATTCCTAGCTTTAGTAGTGGTGTATTTTATTATTAAAATATGGTGGTAACAAGTTAATATGGAGAAGCTACCTTGAAATATCAAAAATCATGGTAAGAGTATGTGAATACAACTGGAAAACTCTAGTGAAAATATTTTAGTTAAAGTCAGGAATATATCAGTAATAAAAATCACAGCATTTCCAAAAAAGAAAACTTTACAGTGTGAGACCAACCTTTACCCAATACAAAAACTTTACAGTGTGAGACCAACCTTTACCCAATACAGTGCTGTTGCAAGAACAGTATAAGAAATAAAACAGTAAAAAAAATTGACCAGGAAGAACATTCATGGGGGTTTAAAAGTAAGGGTCATTCAATAACAGGCTGAGATGCTGTTAAAGGTTTCATGACGGCTGTACAAATCTTTCGAAAATTTGCTAAAAAGGGATAGAGATGCATTCTCTGACTAATAATTTTCCTTCTTTTTCAAAGTGCTCATCCCTCTATCTTGCCCTTTTCCTCTATCTTTTCTTTGAAAAATAGGAATTGTTCCTCTCCCATATTGACAAACATGAGTAGTGGAATACCAAAGGAAGCTCTTTGAGAAAAATAAAACTTTGATGATGTCTGCCTTATGACTCCTGCCTTTATCTGCCAATCAAGCTGAGCAAATATTTGGCTTTGTAGATGTTTGGGACAAACATCTACCTTTCTATGATACAGTTTCCACAAGAGTTTGAGGCCAAGTGGAAACAATCTTTACAGATGCCCAAGGTTTTTTGTTCCTTTTTGAAGACCTGTGGCACTTTCATGAGATTGAACCAAACTTTCAGGTTTTATCTTTGATGCTTCACACAGATACACCAGGTGTACCCACTGAGATGTTGCTGCTTGACCTTCATTTCATTGCTCACCAAAGGTAAGACAAAAAAAATATTTCAGTGATCAGAGAAAATTTCACTGGTCACGGAGTTATACTTAGTATTTTATTGATCATTTTAGGCTTCTTCCAGCAGTGTGAAAAAGTATATGCTTTATTTTATTATATTAATAAGGCATGAGAAACACACATAAAAAAGCATTTGGTTCACACTGGATATCTGTGAGAGGTAGCTATTTTTAAATATTTGTAGGTGGTTCAATAGCACAGGTAATTGAGTTCCAACATATTTCTCCTTTGAGTCCTTCCAGAAAGATGGTCTGTAAAGTAAGAAATAAAGAAAAATATTTTTAAGGTGCTGATGTGCTGCTTGAGTTTTTTTTAATTTGAGCCATAATGGAAATGTTTTGCCACTTTACTGTTTCATTTCCTTTCAAGGGAATATTTGTATATCCAAAAAGAAGCCCTTTCCATGTTCAAAGTAGTTTAATACAGCCACTTGTGTTGTGTGTTCAAGAAGGTGTTTTGCAAAAGAGCGAAATACTTGCTTTCAATAGACTGTGATGACATGGGCATCCCAAGTATATAATTTTTTAAGAAGAATAGGCCTCTTGGCAATTGCAGATGTGTTAGTGACTTTTTGGTTTCACTGACAATATATCAAAATCCATTTCATTCTGTGAGTTTCTAGTTTGCAGTAATTTTTACAGAGTAGGGAAGATATTTTACTGCACTTTCATAAACTGTATCTTCATGCCCCTTTTTATTCATTTCTAATAAAAAATTTTTGTTAGGCTCTAGAGTGGGAAGATATTAATTAAAATACAGAGTTTCAGAACTCCTTATTTTCTATTTCTTTTTGGTTTTCCTATGTTTGTTTAGTTAATCTTATATATGTCATAAAACGTCAGGTAGTTGAGAATTCAGTTCCCTGAAGTCTCAGTAATCTGCCTTCTTCATCATGGTAAAACCACCCTAATCAGCTCCCTCTCAAAGTCAATCCTTTTGGATCTCGTTGATAAAAATCACTTCCACTATACAGTGTGCCAATGTCCTGGTCATGGTAATCTTTTCTTTGGAATTCATTTGCGCATGCTGAAACTATTCCCAGCCCTCTTCTATTATTTTATATGAAGCATGTCCGTAGTTCTCCTACTGATGTACTGATGGCTTGAATATCTTGTTACCTGGTTTAGATACTGAATTCCCCACCACCACCACCTCCAAGTGCATGTGCAACCTGTGATCCTGAACACCTTGACTGCTACTACCATTTCTTGACTTATCTCTGCCTTTTTAGGTAGTTTCTGTTTACCTGACCTACAGTGTTGTACTTCTGTCCTCTGGATAGATCTCTCTCCTTCGAACATTTTATTTTTATGAATCTAGTCACCCTCTGCATAAAGAGAGGAGAAAGAATTTATTTGCTGAAGAGATGAAATTTCTGGCAACTCAAAGCTGTTTGTGACTTTAGTTTTAAATGTGTGAAATAACTGTGCCTGAAGAAATGTTTAGAAATATTCAAAAAGCTCTGCCACTGGCTTCTCCTAACTGATTCAGCTTGTAACTAAGACAGCTCAGCTGCCTGAGGCAACCTAGGAGAGGAGAATTCTGCCTCACTGTGGGGGCTGCTGTTTTGCTCCACTAGGTCAAGGAGGGAAAGTAGCAGTGGAGGCAATACAGTGGCCTTGTAGTTGATTAGGACTGGGGCTTCAGTTATCATTGAGAACAGCATTACCAGCAGAGGATGTTAAGAAACCCATTCCCAAATGTCTTATGGTCTCATGGTTTTGCAGCTGTGATTGGAGGAAAGTCAGTCTGCTCAGGCAGACATGCACTTGTCTCAACTTGAATCTTCCATGATGTGGGGGAATAATCTAGCCACCTTGACACTGCATAAAAAGAGAGGCAAAGGGAAGTTAAACATGCAGCCCTGGAGGATAAAACAAGAAATCGAGGCGTTTACTAGCAGCAAAGTAACATCTGGTAAAATATATCCCAGACATAACCAAACTCCTGTCTGGTAAGTGTGATGCACACCTATAACTTCTGCCTATGGAGAATGTATAGCTTAACTGACTGAACAGGCAAAGGGTGAAAAGGAAAATAGAGACAGAAAGACTGAAAAATATCTTGTTGAAACTATTGTCACAGGACAAGGACAGTGATGGAAATCGAGCAAACTCTTCTGGTTTTTGTTTCAGCTACTGATAGTTTGTTTCCCCATCCTTTCAGGTAACAGTTGAGAACTCCACTTAGATTATCTTCTTGTGCTCATGACACATGATATATAACCTTTTCTCTTGATCTTTCCTCCCACACTCCCACCTCCTTGGATTGCAAAACACACTCTGAATATTACACAAAAACATATTTTGTATAATAATGGGGATTGAATTGTGATATATGAATCATGTTAGGAATGCTTTTTGGCCACTCATGGACATTAAAAATCTTCAAGATGATTTTTTCAGATAATTATTAAATGTGATTAATTCAGTTGTGCACATTTACATAACATTTGGTAAGGTTTACAACCCCTATGCAGTTCAGATATTAAAAACAGGAGCTGATTGCTGAACGCCAAATGGAGGACTTGCCTGCCACATAAGCTGAATGGGTTTCTCCTCCAGATGCCACTCCCGATGTGCAAACCTGAGTCTTATCAAAGCTACTGCCTTTCCATCCTGGATGCTCAAGCGCCTTTGCTCAGTGGTGAGCAGAGAAACAATGAGCTCACTTTTGGTGTTTGCAGGCGGGAATGAGGGAATATCAATCTTAGTCATTCAAAAACAGAAGGCTTCATTCAAGATGTTGGTTCAAGAAAGACACAGAACAAAACAACATCTATTTGTGAAGTTGAAGGAAAGCCTGTTTCTGCATAGCACAATGATGAAATTGTTCATGAACATTTCATACTTTTCTGTGACACCCACAGGATTCATTCTTTCTGCTCCCTGAAAATCCTGCAGTGGTCAGTGGAATGCAAGATTATTATCCATACTGCTGTTAAATTTGTATATGTCAAATGAAAGGAAAATAATTATTTTGATTTTTGCATTTCCGTGATTGCTTTATCATGTTCTCTCAGCCAAAAAACTCAGTCTCTGCCATTCTCCTCCCACTGTTCCTCTTTGTCTCTCTCCCCCTCCCACTGACCCTCAGACAAACCTCTTCTAGACTAGGCAATCCTCTCACTGAGGCTAGCTAACAGAGTATGGCTTATTGAGAAAATTGGGTTGGGACAATGACAGTTTCAGGGCAATTCTAGGCATCATCCTGCTTTAAATTAAGGTAAATCTATACTTAAAAAGCATGAGAGCTGTATTGTAGCAGAGTGGGGACTGTAAAATTGTGTCTGGACACTACATCTGTAGGTGACTGCAAGTATTTCAACTTACATCTTTATTAAACCCATTCAGTGGTGCGCAGGCCATTCTTCTGATTTATTTAGATTCTCACTCTACAGTATTTTCTCTGATCATGCACTAGGTTTAAGTATTAGGAAAAAAACTTTTTTGCAACATTCATGTTCTGTGCCTTCTCCCTCTTCAGCCATTAGACAATTTTCTCTATGTGCATCCATTATAAAGGAAGGAGTTCCTCTGAAATCACAACTGCGTTAAAACCGATGGACCTTGATCAATGGTGAGAGCTGCATTATTCAATTGTGCTCAAGACATTCAATAGGTGTTAAGCAAGCACTTGTTATCTGCACTACTGATGATAGCCAAGACCCACCAAAACAGTAGAGGTGCTGTTAGTGTTGCTCATCTTGCCCCTGCAGCAGTTGGCAAGCACTGCCAGTCAGCAGGGAGCGGTTAGGGTGAAGGAGACCCAATCAGCCATGCTGTAATTTGCATCTGATTGATGAATGCATGGAGAGTGTGGAAACACCAATTAGAAATAAAACTGTGGCAATGAAGGATTTGGGATGGGCTGTTTCTCTTACCTTCTGCCTCCCAAATAAAACCAAGAAAACTTGGAAGGGCTGATAGTTAGAAGAAACTTAAAAGACTCACTCTGTATTAATCCACAACTTAATGTAGACTGTACTGTGATGTTTGCAGTGTTTTGCAATGTGGATTGAAAAATGCTTATATTGCAAAATTTTACTTATATGAATTTAAAATTAAAATGTGCTTCTTAAGTAAAGGTAGAAATATAGATAATTTATACTATAATTTTGGGCATGGATCCTGATTCCAATAATTATCTAAAACTAACTTCAGATATAGATTTTAAAATTTTTATTCAAAAAATAAAAAACATGTACCTGAAATAATTTTCATGTGCATCTTTTAAAAAATATACTGCTTTTAAATACATGAAAATAATTTTCAGCTTGTTTGCTCTGAGGGAGTCAGCCTCTTTAATATTGTGTCCTTAACCCAGGACTGCCAGTGTTATGCTTTTGATTCATATGATCTTTTTAATGCAGTATGAATACTTCCTCTCTTTCTGTCTGTGTGTGCTCCCAGTACAGTATTCAATACCATTTATCTCAGTGTAGAGGAATTGAAGTTGTTACTTATTATGCTGTGTTAGATTCTGAAATTCCTTTGTAAATGTGTAAAGCCTCTAAATATCTACCATTCCCAGTACCTTAACAGATTCATCCTTCCTCTGACCACATAATTGTTAAATCATGCATGCAAAATGGCTTGAGGATAATCTGTCCTTTCTTCGGCAGGTTATCAGGGAAAACTTGCTAGAGAACATTGCGTTGTTTATACGTATCCTCCAGGTTAAGAACTCAAAGGTCAACAGTTGCCAAAAGCAGTTTTACTTAGTAACTACTGTTTTTTCCCAGCTCTGCAACCTGCCTCGCCAGTGATCCTTATCCTTCGTGAATGTGTACATATGCAGCACTTAGACCTCTACCCATAGGCAAGTAATCTTGGTTTAATGAAATAATCTGTTCACTTTCTAGTATAATTAATCACAATGATTAATTACCTGCATAAACAAATATTACCTGTAAATACACTGAGCTGAAGTTGTAATGTCATTGTTTTTTTCCTGACACTTCTCACTGAATGAATTTGCCATGCAACTTGGTTGACTGATAGAAAGCTTACCTGGGTTGATTTTAACCCCTTTGTTTCATTAAATAGCTAAGAATGGGGTTGTTTTTGTGGTTTGTTTGTTTCTTATTTTAAAAAAGAATATGCATTGCACTAATTTTTCTAGACTGTAAGATATGGTGTTACCAAATGTTTTGATGATATCTGTCTAAAAAAGTTGTGTTTTGCTTTGAAAATGTCTGATGACATCTTATTGATTTAAAGGAGTTGCTCCTGTTGCAAGCTGTTAGAGATTAAAATCAAGGTTATCTTTTTGGGGGTGGAGCTGCTTGTTTTTGGTTTTGTTTTTTATTTTTTTTGTTTTGCCTTGCAGGTTTTGTAAACTGTTGATTTTAAAACAAATTAAAATATATATCTAGTTGCCATTTTAACAGTTGTTTTAGAGGACACTTTCAGGCAGGAGGTTCTATTAAAGTTGATAGAACTTTCCTTAGATAAAAGGTATTCCAAACTGTTGATAATTGTTTAGTCTTTTGTAACTACCGTTAATACTTCTGTTCACAGGAGTTCTGCTTTTCCTGAACACTTACCTTTGGCAATTCTGGTGTTTAGCTGAAGCTATCTTTTAGTCAAAACTGCCTAATAATTGTTGCTCAAACCAACTCAGTGCTGACAGTACCCAGATGGAAAGATGAAGAACAGAAGAACTTAAAATTCTTGTAGCTTAAAAAGTAAAGGCATTTATGCTAAATCGCTTCTTAAAACATCCAAGTAAAATTACCTTGGTGTTGAAACTTGCAGTGCATAAGTTAGAAGTTTTGGAATACTGCTGTTTTTAAATGTGTGTGTGCGTGTAAAATAATAGAAACCTTTATATTTTATCTAAAGCAGAGTACTTGCAAAGGAAATGTAAGATTTGGTAAAAATAGACTAGGACTGCTTTTCTTTTAATTGTGGTGGCATCGTCAAACCAAATAATACAGTTAATGAACATTAAAGCTGAAAAAGAACAAAAGAAAACAAATGGGCAATAATGGGAAAGCAATAGCTACCGTACAAGAAATGAAACCAAGCAGCTAAAGCAGATGAAATATCATAGAGCTTCTGAAAGAAATGAAATGAAAAGAGATTGTTATCAGATCCTTTCTCTTGGCCAAAAATTTGATACTGTTTCTTTGGGGAATAGTTTGTAAACGATATACAGATTATGTGTAACACAATTATATACAAACATGCAATTTACCTCACTTACAATCTGTTCCATGATCTTTGTTCATACTAAAGAGAAAAGGCAAGGTGCAGATCTTGGAACAGGAGGTTTGAGAAATAAATCAGAGCTGCAGTTAATAGAACTGTGTTGGGACATTATAATTGTAATTCTGCATATTCCTGTCTTTCTGCTAACTCTTGCTTTTAAATGTCTACGGACCGTTTGTTAATATATTTTAGCATACATATTTAGCAACTAATAAAGTTAATCTGTAGGAAATTATGGTTTATATGTATATATATATATTTGTTCAAACATAGAAATATTAAATTGACTCCCTGTGGCATACGCAGCAAAATATTCATCCTCTGATTGTTGTTTGGGCTTTTTTAGATGTGAACATCAGTGAACAAGCAGGATTAGAGAGAAACCTGTAGTTGGAAAAATTATACATCTGAAGTATTAACTGGTATATTCAATGCTTCTTACACTCTCTGTCAACAAATGTGTTATCCTCAGGTCTGCAACTGAGCTGTACTTAGCTTTTTCTGCCTGTAACTACTTTCTTTAAAGCTAAAAGGCTGTTCCCTCTGCAGTGTCCATGTGCGAGGGAGTGAATGTCTCCTATAAATTGCTGCCAAAATCCCATCATTTTAGTTACTTATTCCACTTCATTTCATACATACCCCAGTCATGCACTCCCACTTGTCACTGACCCCTACCTTGTCCCATTTTCTTTACCCCTTTGAGACTGCATACATGTGACCTCACTGAGCTGCACCACATTTTGAAACTGATTGTACAGTGTTGTCCAGCACAAGCCATGCAGAAATGTGAGTGACTCTATGCAGACCCAGAGCATGGTGGTCAGCCCAGACATGTGGTTCCTGACAAATGTTATTGTGTCTAACAGGCTGCAGGATCACTGGAGTGGAAATGTAGGGTGTGAAGCTTGGCTGAGAATGGTTAAGATGATGTTTTCTTCATATGATAGAGTTTGTGGTCTTTATGCCATTCAAATTCTGACTCTTAGTGGGATATAACTATGCCTCTTCTCTACTGCTGCTGTGCCTACGCCGTCTGGTCAAACAGAACAGTTACTGCAGAGAGTATTTTGCATTATAAAGCAAATCCAGTGATATTGTTGATTCTTCAGATCTGTTTAGTGGCACAGTCAAATCTTTATTGCAGATAATGACTATTATGAGGAGAAGTATGAAAATTACAGCAGATAGCAGGAAACAGTCTTATCTGAGTTGCTTAATCCCATTTTAATGCATATCCCAAATTATCCAGTAAAAAATAGTCCAATGACTGACCTCCCACGTACAAACTGAACAACAGTGCAGTGAAGTGATGGCATAAATGAGAAGAAAAACACATGCTTTGTTTAGGAATTACTTAGTCTTGTCAATTTGATTATACTGCCTATGTGTATACACAGTGATGACTGAAGAAGAGTCTGAAATTTTTGATACATATGTTGCTTGTTAATTTTTACTTTTAGATGGGATTAGGGCCTTGTGAAATGGGAACACAAAGCAAGCATGCAATATACAGCAGATCATACAAATAGTAAGATATTAAGTGTCTTGCATATGTATTTAAGAAGGATTTCCAGGTGTGCGCTTACAAATAAATATGCTTCTGTCAGAGACAGATTGCAGTAAAACCCAGACAGTTTTTTAAAAACCAGTATTTAAAATATTGGGGCTGGTGTCATCTGAAAAAAAAAATGCAAACCATTCATCTGAATGAGATTCAAACCTAAATTTCTGCTAGGCCTCATATTAGCTACAAAAAAAAGCAAAGTATATGCTAGATGACTGGCTGTATGCACAGATGATGTGATTTTTGTGTTTTGTTTCATTCCTCCCC